>VMDO01012147.1:0-64317 GCA_007922755.1 Pedetes capensis | reverse complement strand
AATGACTCTGTGTATTCTTCCCATCTTCTTTTGATGTTTCCTGCATCATTTAATATTTTCCCTGTAGAATCTTTCACTACTGCCACTCGAGGCTTGAATTTTTTCTTCACTTCCTTAAGCTTGAGAAACACAGAGCGTGTTCTTCCCTTTTGGTTTTCTGCCTCCAGCTCCTTGCACATGTCATTATAATATTTGTTTTGTCTTCTCGAGCTGCCTTCTGAAATCTTCTGTTTAGTTCCTTAACTTCATCATGTCTTCCTTTTGCTTTAGCTGCTAGACGTTCAAGGGCAAGGTCCAGTGTCTCTTTGGACATGTAATTTGGTCTTTTCTTTTTTCCTTGTCTTTTTAAGAACTTTTTGCTTCCTTCTTGAATGATATATTTTATGTCGGGAGCAGTCTGGGAAACACCATGAACCTCTACTCCTCCTCCTCTCATTTCAGACAGCCTTGGACTTTCTCCCTGACATGCTGGCTCCCTAGTGCTAGAACACAGAAGTAAAGGTTCTTGTTCTTGTAAACTGTGCCTCTGTCTGATTTTTCTGATAGAGAACATAAGGACCTGCACGGTCAGTAATATGGTGTGTTCCATGACAGTTTTCAAGAGACCTAACAAATTTGATCAAAATTAGAACAAAATAGTAAAAGAAAAACTTTAGTTCTCTTCATGGTTCCTTGCAGACAAAATGCTTTCAATATGCACTCTTCATTTTAAATCATTTAATTAGAAGACGGAAAGCAGAAAACTGTACAAGTTATTTGCCTATTAAAACAAACAAACAAACAACTTTTAGGGCTGCAGCAATAGTTCAGTGGTAAAACAGTTGCGTAGCATGCATGAGGTTCTGAGTTCTAACCTTCTTGTTGTTGTTGTTGTTAGGGGTCCTGAGTCAGGTCCAACTCTTGGCGACCTCATGAACAACAGAATCAAACACTCCCTGACACTGCCATGCCCTGCCCTATTGTGAGTGCTTCTCTGCTACTCATAGGGTTTCTGATGGCTGATTGTTTTGGGAGTGGGCTGCCAGGTCCTTCTCTCAAGCCTACAGCACCCAGAATTCCCAGGCAGTCTCCCATCCAAGGAATAATCAGGCCTGACCATGTTTAGCTTCTGAGATCAGACGGGGTTGGATGTCAGGGTGGTATGGTTGTAGGTGAGTTCCAGCTTAGGCATTGCAAAACACCAACAAATCTTTGGCTTAGAAAATAATCTCAAAGCAAAGGTCAGAAATTCATTACACAAAAGTAAATATTTTCATATATCATATTTTCAATTAAATATTATTCTTTTCTCTTTTCTTTTCTTGGTTTTGTGAGACAGTCTTGCTTTATTTATAGCCCAGGCCGGCCTGCCTCCATCTCCCAAGTGATGGGTTTTCAGGCATGTACCATCAAGCCCAGCTTAAATATGATTCCAAAATTAAGTTTTATTTATAAATTGTATGGATGCCTTTTAATCTATATGATAGCTGGGCACCTGGCTCATGCCTCTAATCTCAACAACTCAGGAGGCTGAGGCAGAAGGATGGCAAGTTCAAGGCCATAGGCACCTTGCGGAAAGTAGTGAGACCCTGTTTCAAAATAAAAAATACAAAAGGGGATGGGGGTGCAGCTCAGTGGTGGAGTGCCTGAGTAGCATGTGTGAGACCCTGGGTCCAACCCCCAGTGTCAAATAAAAAAGTCTATGACAAAAGTGTCTACTATCTAGAGTTTTTAGATTCATCATTTATCACTCCAAATTTCATTTTTTATGGTAACTGAAGTCCCTATCACCCCTTCTCAGGTTCCTTTAATTTGCTCAAGTGGTTCACAGACCCCAAGAACTTACACTTACAGGTTTACTACAAAAGGATACTTCAAAAGACAAAAGTGAACACCAGATGGAAGCAAAGGCACTGAGGAAGAGGCACCAAGCTTCCAAGCCCTACAGGAACCTCCATCAGCTATTCAGAAGCTCTCCTACCTGTTCCTTTGGAGTCTATGGGTCTTCATTACACAGACATGAGCAATTACATCACTGGCCAATGACTGTCAGCCCTTCTCACCCTCTCCTGTGCTATCCTCTTCTTCCTCTATCCTCTCCTCTCTGCCCCTCTCCTCCCCCCTCTCATCCTGCCTTGATCTTTCTGGTGACCAGCCCCAAGCTACCTAGGGGCTGCAGGCCACCATATCAAAAAGATACTCATCGCTTTGAAGACTCTAATGATTTTAGGAATTGTGCCAGGAAATGGGGGTAAAGACCACAAAACAGATATTTCACATTATTGTACCCTCAAAAAATAAGGATTGTGTTAGCCTGTTCATATGAGTCTCAGTCACTAACTTGTCATTAGATCACTGCTAGAGGAAAAAGTGTTGAGGGCCTGTGGTTATCAAAAGTCAAACTGTCCAAAATGAGTGTGCTTTAAAAGTGAGTACTGACTCCATCTCCCACCCATGTGCAGTCTTCTGCCACATGATGACACAGTAAGAAGGCCTTCACCAGGCGCTGGTCCCTTGATGTTGGACTTCCTAGCCTCTAGAACTGTGAGAAATAAATCACTTTTCATTACAAATTAAAAGGGGAGAGGGACAGAGGGTGCAGCTCAGTGGCAGAGTGCTTGCCTCGCATGCAATGTCTAAGGCCCAGGGTTCCATCTCCACCACTGCCCAAAAACAAAAATAAAATAAAATAAATTTAAAAAGAAGGAAAAAAGTAAATTAACCTGTTTTACCTTGGCCAATGAATGGCCAGTTTCATTGAAACCCTGGCTTCCTGATTTCATGTTAAAATACCATAGTCATTCAGGTCAACACTTTGAGAAAGATGGCAACTTATAAGCACTTCTATGGCACCTGGAAGGGATAGACATTCAATACAAGAATGTCTGGGTCAAGTGCAATAAAGGTACCAAAGTATTAGACAAATATAGGGATAAAAGTAACTTCTTTCTCTCTCTCCTTCCCTCCCTTCCTACCTTCCTTCCTTCCTTTCGCAATACTTAGGGGGTTAGGCAAGGACTCCACTACTGAGCAGCACTCATAGCTTGGACAGGGTCTCCCTAAGTAGCACAGACTGCCTCTGGACTTGAACTTGCCATCCTCCTGCCTCAGCCTCCCAAGTCACTGGGGTTAGAAAAGTAATTTCTATTGTGAAAATTCTGGAAAGTCTCTTAGAGAAGTACACTGGCTCAGGAATGACACTGGGAATCTCAATGGGGCTATTGGGGGACTAGGGACAACAGCTTAGAAAATAGAAAATATTTTAATAGGGAATAGTCGGCCCACCATATGTAGGTATATGCATATAGGGGTGGGAGAGACAGACAGAGGTTGAGAGAGGAATTGCAAGACACAGGATGCTGAGGGACTGTTGAGAAATGATGTGATCAGACCTAGGGGTCAGGGAAGGTAGCTGGCAGTGGGGTTTGGTTCAGATGGGAGTATGGCAATAATGAAAAAAGGCAAAACAGGAATCCACTGCCATGAACAAAATGAATGAGAGCCTGAACTTAAGATCATGCCCAGGAAGACAGATGAATGGATTTGAGCAACATTTCAGGATATTAAAAATAAGGGGGGGGGGGAGATAGGGAGAGAGAGAAGCAGGAAGGTGGCAGCATAATACAACCAGTACAGACATAACAGAGGAAAAAGAATTATTAGTAAACTTTCCTCATATTCCCCATTAAAATCTACCTATAGTCCCTATCCACCATTAAAATAACCCTATGAATAGAAGTACTGACAATAGTGTTTTGCCTGTTGTACATAGAGTCGCTATGAGTCAGACACCAACTCAACAGCACCTAACAACAATAGTTCCAATAATTCAAGAAGAGTGTTAGTCATAAACATAAGAATTTCCCAATATTTCCAAAAAGCCAAAACAGTGTGCTTAATATTTCAGTCTGTGAACCACAGTCTGTTGAGAAATAATATCTCTTTCCTTCATTACACCAAAGTTCCATTTCAAGAGGAGTTGGAGCCAGCTTGAGGTCCTAACCTTTGCTTTGAGAAATGAGGGCACTGGGCTAGACAATCTGTAAGGCTTCTTCCACCTCAACATCCCAGTACAGTGCTTGGGAGGATGGCCCATAGCTGGCTGAAATATCAACACTCAATTACCTAAAGAGAACCACAGTGTACCCAGAAAGAGGTTGAGAAGTAGGCCACTAAAATTAGAATGGTGAAAGGACAAGAACATGGGATGAGAAGAGAATATTAGGATTTTTGTTGTTAAAAGGGGATGTGACTCATGTCATAAAGTCATAAACAGTATAAATTAAACAGGGATTAACTTATGAGGTCAATTTTGACATCTGAAAGGAAAAGATCTGGGGAGATAATTGTACTAGTTAACATTTACTGGGTGTTCACTATGTGTCAGGCATGGTACTGAGATGGGGAGTTAATAGATTTAATCCTCATGTTAACTCCGAGTTAGATTTCATTCTCACTTTCCTTCTCATTTTTCAGATGAGGAAACTGAGAATAAAACATTAATTTGCCCAAAATTCTAAAGCTAGAAACTGATGAAAGCATGAGTCATGCTGGGTGTGGTAGCACATACCTGTAATCCCTGAGTCTCAGGAGAATCACTAGTTCAAGGCCAGATATAGCCTGCATAATTTAGCAAGACCCTGACTTAAGGTAAGAAATAAAATACAAGCTGGGAGTGTAGCCCAGTGGAAGAGCGCTTGCAAAGTATATGTGAGGCCCTAGGATCAAACCCCAAGTACTGCAGAAAAACAAAAACAAAAATCATGATTCAAAGCAGGCAGTCTGATTCCAGAGTTCATTTTTAAGTACATATTGTACATTATAGAGAGGTTGCATAGCCAAATTACATACACAGTATGTGTCTACACAAATGAATAATAGATCCATAGGGAAATTATTTCTCTTCTGTTGTTATCAGGGAGACTAACTTCCAGAAGAAAATATACATTGTTGTTTACATGAGGGCCCAAATGCTTAATAGACCTCATTTCTAATCTCACAGGAATTTCCCACAATTCTGTATTTTCGTTTTTTTATTATTACTATGATAAAATGAAACCTTCAAAACTGATATTCCTTTTTATATTCACAAAATTCAAATAACTTTGTGCCCATGTGTTCAGATATCAAAATCAATTTGAATGAACATAAAACTAAGTTGTTGTTGTTGTTAGGTGCCGTCGAGTCGTGTCCGATTCATAGCCACCCTCATAGGGTTTTCAATGGCAGATTGTTTCGGGATTACCTTGGGAGTGGGTTGCCATATCCTTCTCCCATTTTTGCAGTGCTGGGAATTGAACTCGGGACCTCAGAGACTGCAGAGCGGAGCTCTACCAACTGAGCTAAAACCCAGCCCCTAAAACTAAGTAGCAGCTCAAATCTTGAACCACCAATTTCTCCAAAAACTTCTTTGAAAACATTCACTTATAGTCAGGCATAGTGGTTCACACCTATAATCCCAGTGACTCAGGAAGCAGAGGCAGGAAGATTGCAGGTTTGAGGCCAGAGCCAGCTTTTCGTAATCTATCAAGACTCTGTCTCAATTTAAAAAATAAAAAAGGCTGGGGGGTGCAGTTCAGTGGCAAAGTGCTTGTGATGTTGCACAAGGCCCTGGGTTTAGCCCCTAAGTACCACACACAAACAAAAAAATTCTCTTATAATTGCCATGGGGCACAAAACTTTTATAAGATTTTGAATGCAACCTTCACATTCAGAAGGGTCTGTAAAATAAACATGTTTTAGCCAGGTTTAAAGCTTTCTTCTTCCTAGGCTTTACAGAGTCATATATAAGAAGCACTTCTCTTTCTTCATAGGACAACAATATCATCTAAGGCTACCTACTACTATTGTGAAATAAACTCTCAAGAGCTGGAATTCCATCTGTTTTTTTTTTTTTTCTCATCAATGGCTGTGAGTTAGATGAATAATTCTAGCTATAACTGCCTCTATTCCTATCTACTAGCACACTCAATGCAATCTGAACTTGCAATTCTATTAAGTTCACTTACATTACAGACAATATGATTATGTTCTAACCAGGTAAAGGTCAATTAGTAATCCATATTTATAAAGCATTCACTAGGAAAGAATGAAGATATAGTACAAATTAAAACATGGTAGAGTGCTGCTCCACATTCTCTGAGGACCTACGTTCAATCCCCAGCACCTCAGACAGGGGAGAAGGATGTGGCAATCCACTCCAGAAGCAATCCCAAAACCATCAGCCACTGAAAACCCTGTGAAGGCTGCTATGAGTAGGACCCAACTAGATGGTACCTGACAACAAAACAAACAAGAGTATCTAGTAGAAATAAAATAGCACTCATCTTTAGCAACCCTTTTGATTTCTAGCAAACCATTTTAATGGAAGTCTACAGCCACACCACTCTGGCATCCAACCTCATCAGATCTCAGAAGCTAAAGCAGGGTCAGGTTTGGTCAGTATTTGGATGGGTGACCACCTGGGAATAATGAGTGCTATAGGCTTGGGAAAAGGACCTGGAAGCCCACTCCCAAAACATCAGCCATCAAAAATCCTATGAATAGCAGAGAATCACTGACAATAGTGGAAGTCATGGCCCAATGTTAGTGTTTTGTTCTGTTGTACATAGGGTCACTATGAGTTCAACCCAACTCATTGGTATTTAACAACAATTTTAATGGAAAGAATTTCAAAAGAGTACCAGGGAAAAAAGGTGTGTGTTTATCAATTTCCCTCAAATTAAATGTTTAGACATTGGATTTCAAACTAAAGAACACTTATCTAAATACTTAAACTTGGAGGTATTGGTTAATAATGGCAGCAAGTACCCCCTGAAGAGTACTACAGCAACTCCGACAATTTTTTGGTTGCTGTAGTCTAGATGAACAGTCTAGATGAACAGTCTAGATGAACAAAACCTAAGAGTAAAACATAATATATTTTTAAAAGCCACTTTATCTTGTTTCCTTCATCAGTCAACTATAGCATGGTACATGGCATGTACACTTCTAGATACACAAATTAAGCATGAGAAAATTCACAACTCATTCAACAAATATTTATTGATTATATGCTGCATGCAAAGCAGCATGTTAGGAGATGGGATTACAGACTTGGCCTCACAGAGATTAGTCTAGTACAAAGACATTAATTAGCCAATGACACAAATAGGAAGATAATATAAGGCATATATAATTTAAAATTTCCCAGTAGATACATTAAGAAAAAAGGATACTAATTTTAACAATATACTTTATTTAATCTATTATATCCAAAATTATCTTACTATGTAAGCAACAAGTATAATACTACTGAGCTACCTTACTCTTTTTTCATACTAGGTTTCTGAAATCCAATGTGTATTCTATGCTTACATCATATTTCAAGTGGGATTAGCCATATTTCAAATGCTCAATAATCACATCAGTATATGCCTACTACATTGGACAGCACAGAGATATTCCAATGACGATGAAAAGCACATACAGTAGGAGTAAGTTATCCTTTTCTTAAAGAATTTAAAATCTAACCAGTAGTTTAACTTTTGGACAACCAAAGTATACATGATATAGAAACACATAAGCATAACTGTAGAATTAGTATATTAAGAGATATTACTACGGGGTGGTGAGCAACTATGTGTACCATCCTTGCAGATGACAGAAAACTGGCTTAAGCGAAAAATAAAGATAGCTGTGGCTGACTCTGTACCCTCTCAGTGCAATCTGACCTCTGCTTCCCCTAGACTGGGTGCATTCTCAGGCTGCATGTAGTGTCTGTTTCTGGCAGTTTTAGAGGTGCAGAGTCACAGCCCTTGTTCCACTTCCACAATATTGAAGAAAAGCACCAGAATCACACCTTTCTACCTCTGATGGCTTGGCTTGGGTCATGTACCTGTCCTGAACCAATCACAATAATCAGGAACACATTTACTTCTGGAAAATGGCTGGACTTGGTAAGTCAACTACCCCAGAAGCACCAAGACTAAAGTAGAGAATTGGCATATCTTAAAAAAGGAAATCAGAGATTATGGCTGGAAAGAAGGTAATGAACACTGGGCACCAAAAAACAATGTCTACTACTTTAACTTCTCATTCCAAGAACCACTCTGAATATCAAGCATCACCACATTGGTTATTTCTGTAGCAACCCACTAAGTCAAACTCCTGAGAGAGAAATCCACAGATTGCTCAGATGTTGTTTCGGGTTATAAGTATCCACTGAGAGTCAGTCACCCACGTGGCTGGCATCCATGAATAAGCATTCAGTATTACCTTATTGCTTTAGTTCCAGCTTGAACAACCTGTAAGTCTAAAGTTCATTTCCAATGGTTAACTACTCCTTCATCACTCTGTTCATTCACTCTTATCACATGCTAGACACCATACTAATTGCTTCACACACACTATTATTCCAACGAACTCTATGAAATAGTTACTTTCACCATTTTATAGATGAGGAAAATGAGGCTCAGAGAGGTTAAATACTAGTCTATAATCGGCTGGGATGGGATTCAAATCCCAATCTATCTAATTCCAAAGTCTACATTCAGTGGCATTTGGAATTGGGAAATTTTTACTGTTCCTTTGCTCTTCTCCATCATTAAAGAAAAAACAGAAAAGGCATACGATTAGCATCCCAGAGAAGCCACAAGATTTATAAGACTCTGTCTGGAGACTTAACCGAGAAAAACTGTAATGATAGCCCCGCCAAAAAGACAATTGTACTAGTAAGCTGGAATGACACTTCTCTAGGCTGCAACTCCTCAAATAAGGCTATTAATTTGGTATAATTAACAGGAGGAATAAATTCTCAAAATTTCTCAGGCACAAATTCATATATGAAATCAGGATAAACATCACTGAAGAGAAACAGTTTATAAAATAATACATCCTTCACAACCACTAACAGCTGCATTATTACTATTTTCCCAACAATTTGTTATGATAATTTTCAAACACATAGCAAAATTTGGTATCTTTACAGTAAACACCTGTGAGTGTACCACTGACATTTTGTCATACTTGCTTTATCATTCTTCCCTGTTTTATATTTTCCCCTTTACTCATTCTTCCATTTATATTTTCATGCACTCCAAATAGAGGAAGTTAGCACATTTCTCTCTAAATATTACAGCATGTACATCATTAGCTGAAGTTCCGTATTTTTTACATTTTTGAGGTGAAGTTTAAATAAGAAGATTGTACAAATCTTAAACATACTTTCATTGGGTTTTTGACAAATGTATATATCTATGTGGCACACACTACTATTAAGATATAGAAAAGAAGCTGGGTGTGGTGTCACACACCTGTGATCCTAGCACTCAGAAGGCTGAGGCAAGTGAATCGGTGAGAATTTGAGGCCAGCCAGGTCTTCATAGTGAGTTCCAGGCCAGGGTGGGATACATAGGGAGATGCTGTCTCAAATGAAGAAAAGACTCATAACTTTAACAGGTTTCCTCATGCCCCTTCCCAATCAATCCTCACCTCTATCATCTCTAGAAGTAACCACTCCTCTGATATTTGTTCATCACAGATAAATTCTGCCCATTCTAAAGTATCACTTAAATGGGAACACAGAATATGTACTCCTTTGGATAAGGCTTGATTTATTCAGCATCTCTTTGAGATTCATCTATTTCATGGTATATATTAATAGTCTGTGTTTCTTTGTATTGTTCAGTAGTATCCCATAGTATTATGTTCGTTATTGATGAACAATTGGATTATTTACAGTTTTGGGTGATTATTAATAAGAGTTTCTATGAACCTATGTTTTCAGTTCCCTTGGGAAGTACCTGAAAGTGGAAGGGTTCACTCACAGGGTATATATATGCTTAGTTTTATAAGCAATTGTCAGATGTAACAATTCTGGCTAAATGACTACAAAAGGTATGCATATGGTAATGCTGAAAACAAAGGATAAGTACCTAAGTGAAATCTTTATTGTATAAGCTGAGACACCTTCTAGGAAGCAGGATAAAAGCAAAAGAAACAGATAAGGGATTAGTAGAAGTCATTGGACATTGCAGAGCATTATAAATTTCACTCATCATGAATTTCACTATAGATAATAAGGAAGATTGTTCAATAATTTTGACTGGGAGCAAGAACAAATTATGGATTGAGACAGTGTATATATTTGTTGCTGCTGCTGTTGCTGCTGTTGTTGTTGTTGTTGTTAGGTGCTGTCGAGTCATGTCCGACTCATAGCAACCCTCATAGGGTTTTCAATGGCAGATTATTTCAGGATTGCCTTGGGAGTGGGTTGCCATGTCCTTCTCCCATTTTTGCGGTGCTGGGAATCGAACTCGGGACCTCAGAGACTGCAGAGTGGTGCTCTACCAACTGAGCTAAATCCCAGCCCTGCTGCTGTTGTTAAGTGCCATCAAATTGAGTCTGACTCATAGCGACCCTCATAGGGTTTTCAACGGCTGATTGTTTCAGGATTGCTTTGGGAGTGAATTGCCACATTCTTCTCCAGTTTTTGCTGTGCTGGGGATCAAACCAAGAGCCTGAAGGAGCAGAGAGTAGCACTCTACCAACTGAACTAAAGCCCAGCCCAAGGGTATATATTCAGCAGGTTCTATTGCTTGTCTGCCTGCAGCTGTAGCATCTGATCCCATCAGATCTCAGAAGCTAAGCAGGGTCAAACCTGCTTAGTACTTGGATGGGAGACTGCCTGGGAACACCAGATACTGTAGGCTTGGAAGAAGGACCTGGCAACCCACTCCCAAAAATCAATTCACCATTGAAAACTCTATGAATAGTAGAGAAAGCATTAACAATAGTGTTTCCACCTGTTGTATGTAGGGTCACCTACATGTATGTAGGACACCGACTTGACAGCACCTAACAACACTGTTTGTCTGTAACTGCATTATAACAAAACAATTCTATTGAGTTTATTTTGGAAGATATCCTATGAATACTTATTACCAAGTGTTCTACTGGATTTTTTTTATAATATAAAAAATAAGCCAAGTGCAGTGGTGCACACCTATAATCCCCGCAACTGAGGAGGCGGAGGCAGAAGAATCATGAATGCAAGGCCAAAGGCAGCCTGCATAACTTAGCAAGACCTTAACTCAAAATAAAAAATAAAATAGGCTGAGGTACAGCCCAGTGGTTGAGCACTTGCAAAACATGTGCAAGGCCTTGGGTTCAACCTGTATGTTCCCTGCCCCCCTGAAAAAAGTGAAAAATTATATTATTCCACAAACTAAACTTCAAAAAAGAAAGGAAGGATGAAAGGAAGGAAAGATGGACACATGGAAGGGAGGAAGAGAAAAAAAACTGTGGCTCAAAGGGTTGAACACCTCAGCTAAGATATTAGTCGTTTTTGTTGCAACCTATCCTAACACTTGCTCCTATATTGCCATTTTCTATTGAATCAGTGGGGGAAACAAAGCTTTTTCTGAAAACACCATACAAAACAAATATGCAGAACCATGCAGGTACACACTTCACTAGATAAGTATCATCACAATTAGGGGTTGATGAAACTGAAAGCAGAACCCTTGCTGGTAGCCCATTACAAAAGCAAAGGTACACCGACATACTTTCTCAGGTGCCAGTCTCTGCGACAAAAAACCAGTTGCTCTCCAACCCCCTTGCCCTCGCAAACATTCTACCACTTCAGCTCTAAGACCACTGACCAAAACTAAACATCTGCGCTGAAGGAGCACATAAAGAATATAACAATCCCTTTCTCTAGGTTTAATAGAGAGAGAGAGATGGATGGCAAACAACCACTTTTTCCCTTTTGGGCTTTACAACTGGAACCACGGTTTCTATGAAATCACTCAACTGCATTGAAACAAAACAATCCCACTGAGCTTCTTTTGGGAAATCATCTCTCAGTGAGTCCAAGAACATGACTGCAGACTTTTACGTTTGGAACCTATGTCTTCATTGGCCATTTATGTGGGCTAAACTAAAATGATCTTTAAAGTCCTTTTTTCAGCAAGAAAGAAGAAAACAATTATTCTACCTCTTCATTGGCCAACTATTACTAAAATCATCTTTAATTCTTTCAGGACGAATTTTTTTTTTATTCAAAAGGAATGTATATTTATTTAGTATGTTTTCTGTCACTATATTGAAAAATATTACATATAATATAGTCACGTTTTAATTCAAACTTGAGGTTAGTGGTGTGATAATTATCAGAATTATCAGAAAAATTAATGAAAAAGTATCTGTACAAATCATATTGGGATACATTGTCCCATTAGTCTCAAAAGGGTTAAAGTTCCTTTTAACAAGAAGGAAGAAAACAATTATGATTCTATCAAAACTTTAACTTTTCACAAAAACCAGTAAAGAGTAAGATGGCTTTTAGTAAAATAGGTCTGGTTTCTAATAATAGGTGACCACTTTACTTTGCCCAAACTATATACTGACTCTCAAACTTTCTGAACTCCAGCTCTTACCTGAAAAATACCGACCTCACAGGATTGCTGTGACAATTAATTGCTGAATGAAACTTAAAGCTCCTAGCTGAGTGACAGCAATAGAGAAGTCACATAAATGGTAGTTATTATAAGGATTAGTATGATGATTAATACGGCAGTTGTACAACTCTGTCCACTTGTATTTTACAACCAAAAGGCAATACAACACTGAAAATGTCAAGGCCTCCAGTTACTGAGAACAGTAAGTTTCATAAGTCACTGAAAATTACTTTCCCCCTCCAGCTCTGACATCATATTCTAACTGAATTCAAGGAGATAACCTTCCCTTCTCTTTTTATAAGAATAAAATGGATGTACTCAGCAATTCTAAAAGTGAAAGCTATTCTGGCAGCCCCCACTATAAACATTAACACTTAAAAGGTATAATGTGCAGAACCTACTGAACATTGTAAAACGTACCAGACATTCCAACCAGCAAGCAAGCAATGCTAAATAAGTAACTTTTAATTCAGCACAATTTATACTATAATATGCCCTCGTAACCAAGCTTTTTAGCAAAATGTAAAGAGTACCAAATAGGTATTCTTTGATGGTTGCATTATATTGCTAAATCAAAGGAAGATAGTAAACATTCCACTTTCTTTTAAGTTATAAAGATGCTAAATTAATTTTCACTGTGTTCAGTATCCCCTTTTTTGTTGAGACAAAGTCTCACTATATAATCCAGGCTGGCCTCAATCTTAACAATCCTCTTTCCTTAGTCTCCTGTGGGCATGTGTCACTACCCTGTGCTTCAACATTCCCTTTAAAAAGAAAGAAACAGGGGCATGATTTATAAAAGAAAAATGTTCAAGGAGCCATTTTGTCCATAATCATATCCAGCAACGAAAACCTCTGCATGGTAATGTGGATGTAACTGAAGAGAAACACTTTTTAAAAGAATAGGATAATTCAGGTGAGATCAGGAAATTAAAAATTAACCAAGTTAATTTCAAAAGGACTAGAAAAATAAATTTTGTTGTTGTTGTTGTTATTGTGGTTAAATACTCTGAGTTGTGTCCGACTCATAGTGACCCTCAGGGTTTTCAACAGCTCATTGTTTCGGGATTGCTTCAGAAGTGGATTGCCAAATCCTTCTCCCATTTTTGCGGTGTTGGAGATTGAACCTGGGTCCTTTTGGAGTGTAGAGCACCACTCTACCAACTTCATTAAAATGGCCAACGTTATAACACATTTCTAAGAGTCATTCAACACACAGCTGTAATCACATCAGCACAGATAAAGACAAATTTGTACTTTCTTGTATTTACTTCCACCACTGCTTAAGGGAACTCTACTACTGTATCTTTTGTTTCTAAAAATGTACCACAACGTCAGGTGATGAGTCATGGGTCACACTCCAAATTCTTATGTACCAAAGAAAGCAGGGCACAAAAGTCTTACACATCAACTGCAAAGACAGTCTAATAACCTAAGTTACAAATTAAGTTTTTTATGAAGTGACATTGAGTTTTTTAAGATGCAAAACACTTCAAAATAAAACTTCAACTTCCACAAGAATTGACAAAATTATTTTCCCTTTTCCCCTAATAACTGATTAGTTTTGTTTTTCTTAACTCAGATTGCAGGAATATAACACTGCTCAGACACTGACAGATTCAAACTCATTTACAAACTAAACAAACTCTCAGCTTCATGAAAAAGTCAAATTATCTTAGAAATGATCTCCCCACATGCCTCACTTCTCCTCTTAATTCCTCCCTACTTTTGCCAATGAGCTGTTTCACTGAGTGAGAAACCTTTGGGAGAGGGTATACAGGTGTGGATATTGTTGGGGCTGGGAATGTAGCACAGTGGTAGAACACTGGCCTAAAATGCACAAGGCCATGGGTCCCTTCTCCAGCATGACATTCTTTGGCAGTATTGGTTAAGTTTTCCTGGTGAAAAAGACAAATAGCTGGAGACCAGCTATAGATTTCACTCACTAGTATAGGAGACCATTCGAGATATAACTACATCATTATCATCTTTTCTTCCTAACATTTATCATTATCCTTTTCATCAATTTGCTTATGTGTCTATGCTAATAATAAACAACACATGCTGCTGCCCACCTGCAGCATGTAAACTCACTGCTATATTCTTAACCAGAGTATAAGCCAAAATAGGTATTTAATAAATATTCAGTGGCAGAGAGAAAGAGAGAGCTGTCTTAGGACCTACACAATCATGATATTTGTTCTCATTTATGACTACTCTTTACCTACAATTTGTAGTAATAAACTTTTATATCTTTCCTTGCTGTCATGAGTTAAATCTAAAATGTCTCCCAAAGGTCTTATGTTTGAATATTTGTTCCCCAGCTGGTGGTGCCGTTTGTGCAGGTAATGAAACTTAGGGAGGTGGAATCTAGCTTTTTGGAAGTAGCTTAGTGGGATTGGCCTTTGGAGTTTACCCCAGACCCGTGGTTCCAGTTCTGGTTGCTCTCTGCTCCACCAGGATGCAAGGTCATCTATCACAGGCTGGCCACTGCTTGCCTACATGCCATATGCCTGCCCTGCCACTGTGGGCAAAAATCCTCTATGAGTATCCAATAAATCATTCTTCTCCTAAGCTTATTTTGGTCGGATTCTCTGCCATAGTGATGCATGAGCTAACACACTTGCTATAAGACTTTCTATGCTTAAGTTTTATCATGTTTATGAGTAAATAATTTAATACTACTAATTAAAAACTACTTTTATGGTCTATTTTGCTTTCTTCCAGCACAAAACTTTGATTTATTACTTCAGGTAAATCCCAACCCCAGAAAATGAAACCTTGGGTACTTTGTCATAATTAGATAAGTTGATAGAGGGCTGCTCTGCACTCTCTGAGGCCCTGGGTTCAATCCCCAGGATGCAAAAATGAAAGAAGGATGTGGCAGCCCTCTTCCTAAACAATCCCAATCCTGAAACAATGAGCCACTGAAAACTCTATGAATAGCAGAGAAACACTGACATAGTCCTAGGCATGGCACAATGTTGGGGAATGTTTCCTTCAGTTGTACTTAGGGTCGATATGAGTTGGACCTTATTCAATAGAACTTAACAACAAGGAATTTTATAACAGATAAACAAATGTAAGGAAAAGAGTGAATACAGTAAACATTAATTGAAAGCTGACTGTGATGTTTAGGAATACTCTCATCCACTGTGGTGTCTGATCCTGTCAGATCTCGGAAGCTAAGCAGGGTTGGGCCTAGGAACACCAGCTGCTGTAGGCTTGGGAGAAGGACCTGGCAACCCACTCCCAAAAAAACAGCCATTGAAAACCCTATAATGGCAGAGAAGCACTGACAATAGTGCTGCACCTGTTGTACACTGGACTGCTATGAGTCAGATACTGACTCAAAGGCACCCAAGGACAACATTAGTTGTTTTTCACTGCTGTGGCGAATAGCTGAGGCAGGCTACCTTTACAAAGAAAAGAGGTTTATTTAGTTCACAGTTCTGGAGATTCAAAGGCATAGTGCTAACACTGGTTGGGCTCTCATGAGCATCTCATGGGGGATGGCGGGAGTATGTGAGAGAAGACAATCTTGAAACACAAAGCCAGAGAGGCTATTCAAGGATCAAGTTCAGGCTTTTATGACAACTTACTATTTTGGGAACTCACTCCAAGAGACCAGCATTCCTTTTCAAAGGCTTGCCCACAACTGACTTAAAAACTTCCCATTAGGCAAAGTCCTCACCACCTCTCAGCACCACAACATGAAGAACCAAGCCACCAACACATGAACTCTTGGATGATACTCAAACCCTACCAAAACAATAGTTCAATCCTCCTGAATTCTGCAAAACAGATTCATTGAAGTTCTAAGAAAGTTTCTGTTAATAGCTCTCATATCATTAAAAAAAAATTCAGATTCACAGAATATATCTTGAAAGGTTTTCTAATGTTATAATCTCTCAAAGGTAGAAAAGTCATTCAAATGTGCTGACAAATATACTCCACATACTTGGAAAAAGAACATGACAGAGTCCTAGAAGACTTAAGTCTATTTTTAACAAAATGTGAAATTAGTCTACTTAAGTGTCAATTAAATATCTACAATGAAAGCACAAAGCTAAAATTAGAAAAATTGGTTGACTTAATATTCCATATGGGCACTAATTGCTAGGGATAGTTCTGACATCTATTAAACAGCACTTACAGAATGGTCATAAAAGGCATACAACTACTACTAACCAAAAGCATCACTTGCCCTCTGATACCTGGGCATTTGTCACCATTTTTGTTTTAGCTTCTGCTAAAACCTAGACTACTGGTTGCTTCCATATTGGTATCTTAAAACTAGAACAAAACGGACAGAGAAATTCACAACAGGATATAGAATGGAACACTATTTGAGAAATACGTCCTAGCCCAATCACTGATATTAATCCCTTCATTCAAATGAAAACTACTCCACCTATTTCAGAACTTTCCCTCTATTTCCATAAGCAAAGTCTCAGAAATATATTTGAGATATTATGTTTGGGCCTTCATCTTCTATCATAAACAAAAATCGACTCAAAATAGATTAAAGATCTCAATGAAAAGTCTGCAACTATAAAATTCCCTGAAAAAAAAGACAGGAGAAACGCTTCATGATACTGGATTTGAGAAGGATTTCTTGGATACAACCCCAAAAGCACAAGCAAAAATAGACAAATAGGGCTATCTCAAATTTAAAATCTTCTGCATATCCAAGGACACAGTCAACTGTGTGAAAAGACAAGCTATGGAATATGAGAAAGTACTTGCAAATCATATATATAAGGAATTCATATCAAGACTGCATCAAGAACTACAAAAACTCAACAATGAAACAAATTTATTTTAAAATGGGTTAAGTGTTAGAAAAGACATTTCTGCAAAGATATACAAATGGCCAACAAACATAACAAGATGCTCAACTTTACTTATTTTATGATCAAATCAAAACCACAATGAAATATGATCTCATATCCATTAAGGTGGCTACTATCCAAAAAACAGAAAATAACAAGCTTTGGTCAGCATGTGGTGAATCTAGAATTTTTGTGCATTGTGGTGAGATTGCAAAGTGGTGTAACTGTTATGGAAACCAGTATGGAGATTCCTCAGAAAATTAAAGGCATGATCCAACAATCCCATTTTTGGGTATATATCCCAACAAATTGAAAGCAGGGTCTCAGATATTTGCACATTCATGTTCATAGTAGCATTATTCAGAATATCCAAGTGGTGAAAGCAGCTCAAATGTTCACTGACAAGATAAATGGTTAAACAAAATGTGGTATATATTATGTACAATAGTTTTCTGCCATAAAAAGGAAATTCTGTCACATGCTACAACATAGATGAACCTTGAGTTCATTATGCTAAGCAAAATAAGCCATTCACAAAAAAATGACAAATACTATCTGATTTCCTTTATATGACTAGCTAAAGTTGTCAGGCTGTGGGGGCTTGCATGTGACTGTGATGCTCAAAGCTGTGCCACCGGTATCACAGATACCAGCAAGGCTACACATGGTAGGCAGGTTTCAGCTGAGCTTCCAAACTAACAGACTAGGCAGAAGGATCTGGCAGCCCACTCCCGAAACAATTAGCCATTGAAAACCCTATGAATAGCAGAGAAGCACTGTCAAATACAGTGCCAGAAAAGGATCCCTTCAGGTTGGAAGGCATTCAAGAAACGACTGGGCAAGAGTTGCCTCCTCAAAGTAAAGTCGACCTGAATGATGGGAACGGAGTAGAGCCCCTGAGACCTCCTCTGCTGATGTGGCACAACACAAAATGAGAAGAAACACAGTGCCTGCAACATTAGGCTCAAACATAAAAAGACTGTGTGCGTGGCACAGTGTCGGGTAGCATTTCTCCCGATTGTACACAGGGTAGCTATGAGTCCGGATCCAACTCCACAGCATCCAACAACAAAGTTGTCAAATTCATAGAAAGAGAAAGTAGATGGGTAGTTACCAAGGGCTGGGGGGAGAGGGTAAGGGGAAATTGTGAAATGGGTATAGTTTCAGACTTGCAAGACAAGCTGGGCACCACGGTACACACCTCTAAGCCCAGCTCAGAAAGCTGAGGCAAGAGGATCCCAAGTTCAAGGGCCAAGGCAGCCTGTGCAACTTAGCAAAATCCTGTCTAAATAAATAAATAAATAAATAGGCTAGGGGTACAGCTCAATAGTAGAGCACTTGCCTAGCATGACTGAGGTCCTGGGTTCAACCCTCCCCTACTACCAAAACAAAACAACAACAAAAACAAACAAACAAAAAAGTTGGAGATCTGTTTCACAACAGCATGAGCATACTTAGCACTTAGATGGTAAATTTTATATGTTTTTACCACAATGAAAAGAAAAACAATGAAGCAATGTAAATTACTTTTCTGTTAAATTTTCCTTATTTTGGTAAGATTCCTTTCACTTAAACCACTGAAAATTTAGAATCTGAATTGAGAGTGTTGTACGTACAAAATATTTCACCAGATTTCAAGTATTCAATAAAGAAAAAAGAATATCAAGTCTCATTAGTGTTTTGATGACATATTAATGCTTTGAACATATTAAGTGAAATATATTAAAAACCTTAAAATTTGTTATGCTTTAAGAACAATAATAACTAGAGAAGAACATTGGGTCAAATGAGCTGTGTTTGTTTTATAAGATTAAGAGTGGAGCCCATTTACAGAACACTGTAAAAAATGAACCAAGGAGAAGAAAATTAAATATACAAGAGCGTTAACTCATGAAGCCTCTGCTCAAAGAGACTTGAAAGGATGGGATTCAGAGTCATGCCAAAGAATTAGCCTTCAGAAGACCTGAGACTTCAGTAGGTTCGTTGGGAAAAGAGAGAAATCTGAAAGAAATCACACCAGATTATTTCAATTTTCTCCATGAAGTGACCAGATTATTTGCAGACTTCAGAAGAGATAGGAGTTGGATAAAAGAGTTTGTGAATGATGAAAGTTAGTAATAACCCATGAGTGATAAAAAACAAAACACTCATTAGGATCAAGCAGGTGCACAGGTTCAGGCCCTGTTTGCCTCCTAGGCCTTATCCCGCACCACTCTCCCATCTACCTTCTCCCTCTCCCTCAAAGTGGCACGTGCCTCCAACTGCTGCCTCTAGGGAGAGTTTACCTGTGTCACACCCATGCACAAACATATCCCTTCTACTACCCTATTCCCCAGAGATGAGGTTAGCTCCTCTTAGCATAATTCTAGGGCAAGCATCTCCAACCTGCAGCCCAGAACAGTTAGTACTGTGGCCCAACAAAATCTGTTAACATCATGTGTTTTTTAGCATTGATTTTCTTCATGACCCCTGTTATTGTCTATATGCACTAACTATATTATATAATCTATATGTAGCCCAGACAATTCCTCTTTACTAGATGCAGCCCAGGGAAGCCAAAAGGTTAGACACTCCTGCCCGAGACAACACTGCCAGAGCTGATCAATCAAATTATCATGCAAGCCATGTTCATCATTTTAAATGTTCTAGAGCCACAATGAAGAAACAAGTAAATGTATCTTTCCAACATTTTATTTAATCCAATATGTACAAAATATTATCATTTCAAGATGTAATCCACATAAAAATTATTGACACTTTTAGTTTTTTAGATACTAATTCTTCAAACTCTGGTGTATTTACACTTACTATATTTCTGAATGCAGACTAGCCACATTTCAAAAGCTCAACAGCCACATGTGGCTAGTATTAGACAGCATGACCCAATATTATTTCCTCAAAGCACTTATCACAATTTGAAACTGTGTGGCGTAGCTACTATTTAATGAATTCCTGTCTTCAGTCAGTGTTGGAGCACTCAGTAGGTAGGGGAATAAAGAAGAGGCTGAAAGACAATTTCTTGCATTGAGAAAAAGCAATGCAGAGGAAGATGCAGAGGTCATCTGGAAGGCGGGGGTTACCTGGCAAGTACAGCACAAAGACAAGTTCAAGAGAGGCAAAGGTGCTAGTGAAAGAATATTTCAGATGCTTAACCAGGGACTTCACCCCAGAGAGTAAAGATTGCAAGTCTAATAGATATTCATGCAACAGGGAGGGAGAAATGGGGGAGGATAGAAGGGATTAGCCAATCATCTCTGTGAGGAGGAAAGGCATTGGCTATAAAGTGTGGGCATGAGAGCAGGAAGGATTGACCGATCCAAGAAGAGGACATAGAAGTTTAAGGACAGATAGGTTTCTAATGTGGAAAATTTGGGGGAAATGACAAGGTACCAAATGAATGTTAAAATCCAGTGGAAGTGGTGGTCATGGAGTTGAAGAGCCAAGCAACTACAAGTCAAGGGTATTAGTCACCTTGTCTTGAATGATTAACTCCTCTGCTGACTATCTTTTAAGATTTTAAGTTCTCCAAGGGCAGAGACTATCTTCTGTGTTCTACACAGTTCAGTGTTGATCACATAACATATACTTATGGATTTGGTGAATGTAATTAAATTGAAATATCAAAGTCCAAACATTAAAATCATGTAGAAGGGGCAACAGTCAAAACACTGCAGGAAGGTTTAAGTGAAATGCCCTAAGTTATTTGTTCAATAATTATTTATGTGGTTTGAGACTTCTCAATTTTGATAAAGAATTAGATTTGAAATTTAACTGAAGATTGGTAGTCAAAATCACAACTTATTTTACTTTTACCTGTAAAACAAGATAAAAGCCAACAAAGCCTTTGAAATCTTTTATTATAGCCAAGTATAACTTATTTTACAGAGGATTATAAATCCCCAAAACTTAGTTATAAAGACTTTTAACAATGGTCCCATTTTTGGTCACACTACTATTTAAAAGAACTCTAAGATTACTCTTTAAATAAAATTAAAACTTCACTTGTCTTACATATGAAGGTAATATGCTTCCTATGTGGATATACAACGATCATCTTCTAGTATGTTACTTGCCCATTCTCTTAATTTCTTTATTTTACCCAGCCTAATATTGAGAAAACCAAATTTTCCCTCACATAATTTCTCCACTGAGGAACACTGACTGCCAGAGCAACAGTCCAAAGTCTCTAAGTTGGAAAGACAGAGTTAAACTAGGCTTATACCTTATCTGTCCACAACATTTCTGTCACAGCTTTCAGGCTATCCTTATCAAGACTTTAGAGAATGCTCTGGAGTTCTGCTAATAACCAAGAGAGGATGACTTTATAGTGCAGCTGTTGTCAGTTTACCTCTGAACATAGCTATCTTCTTATATAAATCTGTTCCTCCTTACTACACCCCACAACTATGGAAGTAAAATGTGAAGGGGGGAATTATGCAAATAATTATAGCATCTGGCACTGCAATAGTTGAATCATAATCGCCATCAATTCTGTTATAGTTTCTGTATCTTCTTATAAGCACATGAAGTACTTTATGCTTCCTTGCTGGATCAATTCTCTCTTTTGTTTTCCCTCTGACTAATGATTGTTCCAACGATTTGGAGAAGTCTGTGAGCCAAGACAGATCAAAGCCAATGGTCCGATTCATTTATATAACATACATTAATATTTATTTTTCTAAGTACTTGGGGATTCTGCATGAGCAAAACAGGATCTCTGCTCTAGAATACATACATTTTAAAAGATAGAAACTACAACACTTGCTTCTTTGAAATCACACTAACTGGACTAGAGGTGTAACTCAGTAGTAGAGCACTTGCCTAGCACACACAGGCCCTGGGTTCTGGCCCCAGCACCACACACACACACACACACACACACAATATCACACTATCTACAAAACAATTTATTACTGTAATGTATATCATGAACATTTGCTTTTCAAAATATTTCTCTTAATAACTTCTCATTAGACCAATGGTCATATGTGTTCTGAATCCAACCAACCAAAAAACCTTACATAACCAGACAAAGACTTTTCTATTGTTTTCTGCTTTCTGAGGGAAAAAACACATGACAGGAAAGCTAAAAGGATTTGTTTGATAAAACTCCTAGGACCTCTAAACCTGTGGAATTCTCCTACAATTCCTCATGCAAATGCATAGGTATTTTTTCAGCCAGCACTTTTTCCTAAATAGAGTTAAACCTAAAAAATGTAACCTTTGATTATTCTAAAAACCTAGTTGGGTCTTGATATAGGAGGATGGGTCTGGAGTAAATGGTGGTCCTGGAAGCAGGAGGGAAAATTAAATGGCTCTGCATAAGAAAAGGTATTTGGATTAGGGAGGGCAATAAGGGGGGTAATCAGAAAGGAGACAAAGAGGAGTGGGAGAAAGGAACAGAGCCAACTAGATTCTAAAAGCATGAAATCCTCCTTTGACTGTGGCCAAAATGCACTTTAAGGATAGATGCCTGATGTTGAATGTCAACACTTTTGCCACTGGTACACTATAAACACCTCCCCTGCCTTCAAATTTTCCATAGAGCTTACCTAACACAAAGACTTTATGTAAACTCTTTTTTCCTTCTCCATTCCTTCCTAGCTCCTCTTGGATATATCTATCCAACAACTGCATAACAGACATCTCGACAATCCATGTAGCACCTCACTGGGTTAGTCCAAACTGCACTTGTTAACTTCCCTTCCCCATCTCTACCATCAATTGTTTTAAACTGCTCCTTTGTGTAGCCTGCAACATTCCACTAGTTCACTAATATCACCACTAAAGGAACTAAGATTTTTTGAGCACTTGGAACATACCAAGTACTGTGCCAAGACCATTACATGTGTAATTTCACTTGATCCTTAAAAACCTACTAAACAGGTATTATGACTATTTCCTAAATGTTAGTGAATCAAAGCTCAGTCAGGATAGTAATTCTAAGAGTAACTGACAGAATTAAAATTTGACCCTGTTCAGACTCCACAGCCAGCTTAACTACTACAAGTTCATGCCTCACGTCAAAAAATCTAGGATTAATACTATCTAGCCATTTACCTAGTCCAGCCTCCTAGCCAACCCTCCTAAATGCCACATCATCTCTCTTCCCACTGTCTTCACACAGAATGACAACCAGCACTGATTATGTCCTTACTATATACCAAGCACTAATCTAAGTAAAATATATATATTTTTTCAAGTTTCCAACACCTACATGATGAAGAACCTAAGGAACAAAGAGGTTGCCCAGCGGGTGACAGAATCTGTCCAAACCTAGATGATCTGAACAGAGAATCATTGAGCACTTAACCTGAACATTGTACAGCCTCTGACTTTGTCTCTCTACCTTCCATCTGGACTCTCAATATCCTCCAGATTACTACAGATATCTTTCTGGAATGCAAAAGTTATCACAACATTCTGCTTATAATTAGCAGCTCTGTGTTACTAACTGGAGAAAATCTAAATGTCTTAATGTGACATACAAAATCCTTTATTTTCTGTTCAGGTTAGCTCAATAAATATTTCAGTGCCCATTGTAGGCAAGGCAAAGTACCACATGCTCTGAAATGAGTAATTTACCAGTCCGTGACTACTTCAACCCTACTGAGTCCCTCAGCCAGGCTAGCCAGATGCAGATCTCATAATGCAACACTCTAAAGACACATGCACTTAGAATGTACCTGGCAAAATCCCACACCAAATTGAGGAGGGCCCAGATGAGGCCTTCTCTAACAAACTCCAGGCAGAAATACTCTCTTAAGGTCCCACAGTACTTTCTTCAAATTACTTTGGTGTAATTAATTAGTGGAACAGACGTATGATCAGTTTCTACAAGGGACATTGAGCAACTCTGGGCAAGAAGTGACCTCTGCCATTAGTGCCTGGCATGCAGTAGACACTTTATGAGTGGCTAAATGAATATAGCATGAAAATTACCAAACTTGGTGAGAAAAAGAACAAGATACAGAATTAGGACATTAACACAACAAGCAGACTGAATTAAAAGCAATCTGATTCATCTGTGGTTCTGATTTGGCCTACATTTTCCCCTATGGGAAAACTCACATGTGGGACTTGGACAGGCTAAAAAAACAAAACTTTTGTTATTCCTGGCTCAACAAAGCTACGGCTGGCCAAACAGGAAACCCCCCTCCTGCTCTGCCTTTCTTTACCTGCCAAAGTCCTTTTCCAAAGGTGTGGGTAGCAATCGAATCCATCAAAGTAAACAGAATTGATCTACTGAGATCCAACTTCATCAGTGCTGTGTCACAGTACACGCAAAAGAAAAATCAAAATTTGTCCTGGGAAGAAGGCCAATTCTCAAGTAAGTACTGTTGCCACAAGAATGTGAAATTCTTAAAATGAAGGTATTTCCAATGCTGGAGCTCACAAATGCTTCCTCCTCCTGCACTGACAGAGTTTTCATTCAGCTTCGTTTCTTGATTTCTGTGATTTAAGAAAAAATATCTATATAGTTAAAGCCAATGCATGAGTGTACTTTGGCTCCTGGCAGATACCAGTGTCTGGATCCACAATCTTACTTGTACAGAAATACAGGCAACACTGCATAAAGTCAAAAGTCCTTGTCTAAAACGTGACATTAAAGCTTTGGAAAGTGAGTGATATATTTCCTGAGAGGTGCTTTGTGTGCAGATGCTTCCAAATCAAGATCCATATTTTGATATTATCCCCTGGAAAATGTCAAATGTCTCTCCCACTCTGTCCAGCCTGAAGGGAAAGGTGAGAATTCTCAGGCAACAGGCTAGGACGGAAAGAAGGATCTTTCCCCATCCATTCCCAGGGAAACAAAATCCAACCAGAGGGCACTTAGTAGTCCCACTCCCATTCCCAACAACATACACACGAAATAAGAAAACTCATCCCTACGTTTACCCTTCCTCAAAATACAAACGAGGCAAAGAGCTGCACCAATGTGGCCGGAACCACCAAATGCAAACAGCTGGGGCCACCCGCCTTTCACGCGCCGACCCGCGGCGGGCATCCGGCGCGGGGAAGCGCCCCTTTCAGCCCCGCACCCGGCTCCAAGCTGCCCCCACAGCCCAGGCAACCCAGGCAAGCTGCAGAGGTCTGCGGCTCCCGGCGGGCAGCGGCGCCGCTCCGGCCGCCTCCTGGGGCGCGGTGCTGCCCCACACCCCGCCGCCTCCCGCACCTGAGGAGGCTGCCCGGAGCCGGCGAGAGGGCGCCGAGCGAAGCGGACGAACAAAGTTACTCACTGGGAAAGCGCGGGTGTCCGGGACGCGCACGGGCTCCCGGTTCCACAGCCCAGCGTCAGCTCCCGCTCTCCGCGGCCCGCTGAGGGAGATCTGCAAGCCAGCTGGGAACCGCTCCGCTGGAACTCGCCGCCGCCGCCGCCGCGGATTTCCTGGCAAGAAGCAAACTCTGGCCAAGACTTCACTTCTCAACCGCCCCTGCTGCCTTCCCGGGGGCAAGCGCCAGAGTTGAGCGGCCCAACCCGACACGCAGATAGACCAATCGGAGGAGGCACAGGGGGGAGAGGGCGGGCTGAAGGGTATCTTCACCTATCCTAGAGCTCAGGGGGCGGGCCAAGGCAAGCCGTCACTCCCAGGTTAGAGTGAGCCCACTCCGCCCCTCGCCGCCTGCCCTCCCCCACCGGCTCTAGGCTGTTCCCGACGCTCGCCTGATTCCTCTGCAGAAGACGCTGGAAAAGTGTCTTTGCGCACCCCCGACCGCCGGGAGGAGAGTGGAACAGCTGGGGAGGGAGGGAACGCCTAAGGGAGTGGGGGTGGGGAGAACAGGTGGCGAGGAAAGCAGAAATGTAGGTGTGTTGGGCGAGAGGACAGCTGGGGTTGGGCAGGGACAGGGGCTGGCCGGGGTTAAGAGGGGCGGGGAAGGGTGAACGGCTGATCAAGGAGGAAGAGCACTAGAAGGAACAGAGAGGGGGAGGTTCGAAGGAAGGAGGAGGGCAGAGAGCAAGTTGGGTGGTGGAAGGGTGCCGAGCCTGGAGCATCTGGCAACAAAGGTGAGCGGGAGGATCCTTAGGTGAGGAGGTTTAAGGAGCCAAAAGGGAAAAGGAAGTCAGTAGCGGAGAGGACATATTGCACGGATAGAAAGGATCCTAGGAGAGAAAGAAGGCAATGGGGAAGGGTGGGGGTAGCCCTCACAAACTTTCACTCTGCCCTCCCAAAAGAGAAAGACCAACGCTGTCCTTTAGACAGGCAGCTGCAAGAACCCAGTGACATAAATTTCGTCCTAAACCATAGTATTCTGTTATGAAACCCATCTCTTCGTACATTAGCCCCCTCCGTTTTCAACGTGTATTGATCAACGATAGCCTAAGTCTAGTGTCCCAGGACTCAGGTCCCGGGAAGGCCAGCCCGGGAGCTATTCTGTCCCCCACAGTTCCAAGCTGCAAGTCAGAAAGAGGCCGGACTGGGCCCCTAGGAAGGAAGGTGATTTGGGGGCTGCAGGTGAGGTCCCGCCCCCTTCGCCATCACCCGAGGAAGGTTCCAGAGGTTGAGCTACCGCGCCCACAGGCCTGTCGGCGTTGCGTGAGGAGGCGCCTGACCCGTAAGACCTCAGCGCTAGCTCTGGGGCAGGGCTTGCTGCGGGAGAGCCAGGTAAGCCGCCCCGGCTGCCAGCGCCCTCCTCGCGCCGGAGGCGGGGCCTCTCCGCTCCGCCCCTCACCCGGGCCCTGCCACGCCGCGGAGGCTCCGCCCCCCTTCTTCCGTCCTCCGCTTCTTGCGTCCTCCGCTCCTTCCGTGTGCGGTCTCTTCCTGCTTTACCCGCATGTTTCGCGATATGGGGCAGAGCCTCCTTTGCTCCAGCACCACCTGAGGATCCCGGAAGCCGCCCCCGCGATGGAAGAGGACCAGGAACTGGAGAGGTAACGGCCAGGGAGGCAGACGAAGCGGGGCTGGTGGGCCGAGCCCGGCTTGGGGAGCGTGTGGCGGAGGGGGACGCGGCCCGGCCTGGGCCAGGCCTCTGCCGAGCCTCCGCGGCCTGGCAGCAATGCCTGACACTAAGAAGCGGGGAGGAGAGAAAGAGAAAAGCATGGCCTGATTGCAGAGCGAGAAGGAGAAACGTGAATGTGTTTACTTAGAGACGCCCCAAGGTACATTGTCAGGGAGGAAGACAAGTTGGTGGACCAGAGTTAAAAGTCTTAAAAACTGCCCAGCCCCCATTAGTACTACCAGGCCACTGTTCTGTGTGACGGTGCTGGCTTGTTAAATCAGGCTTAAGTCCCTGTTCACGATCATTTGTACAGACTGCTCATAAAGCCTTTCTATATGCTGAGTTCTTTTTCCTCATCCTGCTAGATTCGTGTCACACCTTCCACTTACCAGTTTCCTGCCTCTTGCAAATGGAAGCCATAGTTGGGCCTGTACACTGCTCATCTGTAGTTTCTAGTAATCTGTTTTTCTATGCCCATCAACTCCCTTTTCATCTTCCAGGAGGGCCCACCCTATTCAGTTCCTATCCCTTTCTTGTGACTACTAAAAGGATCTTTTTGCAAACACTTAAGTTTGTGTTTTCCTGAGAAGACACCCCTTGTTGGCAATGTGGATGGTCAAAAGGAGTAGGGAGGAACTGGAGGCAGTAAATTAAATATTTATGGATAGAAGTTGTGAAGGTAGGAAAACGAAAAGCTCATATTTCTGTATAATTGGAGTGGATTAATGTGTTGCAGCTCAGTTGTAGTAAATGAAAAAAAAGCTAGTCACAAAACCATATTCAGTATGATCTCATTTTTATAAAAAATATTGTGTAGAAAAATATCTGGATTGAAGACCTCAATGGCTGAAGGCGAGAGGAAGACAGCCCTGGAAATGGTCCAGGCAGCTGGAACAGATAGACACTGTGTGACATTTGTATTGCACGAGGAGGATCATACCCTAGGAAATTCTCTGCGTTACATGATCATGAAGAACCCGGAAGTGGAATTTTGTGGTTACACTACGACCCATCCTTCAGAGAGCAAAATTAATTTGCGCATTCAGACTCGAGGTGCTCTTCCAGCTGTTGAACCATTTCAAAAAGGCCTGAATGAGCTCATGAATGTCTGCCAACACGTGCTTGACAAGTTTGAGGCCAGCATAAAGGACTATAAGGATCAAAAAGCAAGCAGAAATGAACCCACATTCTAGTCCCTAATGCAGAATACAAGGAGGACTATCCTCATGATGGTATAGAACCTAGCATTACAATTCTGTAATTATAGCATGCTCTATAATTCATAAAGATGTGGTTCTAGCTATTGACCCATTACAGCTGTTGGAATCCCTGCAAGAATTTGTGTATTCACCTAATAAATTCCCTCTTTTATTTAAACTAGTTTGAGTGGTTTCTGTTCCTTGCAACCAAATGATCCTCAAGGCTGACTCCCTCCCCCCCCCCCTTTTAGTAGAGTCAACATTGGAAGTGAGGAAACTTTAAGAAAATCGGGGGACTAGACAAGAATTTTGATCGTGAGAATTACAAACAATAGTCTTATCTGGTTGGGTGGTAGGGAAAGAGGAGATGCAAAAAAGAGAAGACTGGCATGGGGACTTGGTCTCCTGGTAGATTTTTTTAGTAGTAAGAATTGCATCCTTTGCTGTGATTAGTTGCCTAGGCAAGGGCAAGGAATAATTTGAGAGAATTGTGAGAATTCTGGTTTTGCATGAGAGTTTTATTATCAGGCTCTAACTTTGTAGCATTTATAGAATGGGTACTAGTTTATTGTTTGACTTTCACAGCACTAATGAAATACTTAATCATGACCTGAGTAAGCCAAAAGATTATTGTGTAGGAGGAGAAAACTGGGATGAACAGATAACATTTTTAGTTCTTAAGTAGGTGCCTAACTGTAGCCTAACATTACCTTGGAAATACACTATTTGATAGAAAGTAAGGACAAGAAAAAGGAAAACTATATGGGAGAAATTACCATTTTAGAAAACTTGAGATACCGTATATTAATGCATAACATCACATCTAAGAGCTGGCCTGTCTAATTATTCAACTTTTGTCTCATAACTATCCTTTTTGTTTATTTATTTACTTTTGCAGTACTGGGAGAATTGGACCCATGGCCTTGCACATACTAGAAAGCACTTACCACTGAACTGCACTCCCAACTGCTTTAAAAATACATTTTATTTTAAATTTTGATACAGGGTCTCAGTAAATTGCACAGGCTGCTTCTGGCCTCCAACCTAACCTTCTTTAGTGTCCTTAGTCCCTGGGATTACAGGCATGCACCTGCATCAAGGGGATGGAGTGCCTGGCTCCCAGCATGACTCTTGTTGTTAGGTGCCCTTGAGTCAGTGTCCAACTCATAGTGACCCTCCATACAACAGGTGAAACAGTATTGTCAGTGCTTCTCTTCTATTCATAGGGTTTTCGATGGTGGGTTGATTTTGGGGAGTGGGTTGCCAGATCCTTCTCCCAAGCCTACGGTATCTAGTGTTTACAGATGGTCTCCCTCTCAGGTACTAACTAAGCCCAACCCTGCTTAGCTTCTGAAATCTGATGGGATCAGACACCACAGTGCTACTGATACAGGCTCTTAATTCACCCTGGGTATCTTGTCAGCCATTGAGCCCAGACACTCCATCCTCTTAATGCTCTGTGCTTTAGAGCCTTTTTTGATACTCTTCTTCCTGGACAGTCTTATTGTCATAAATCTGCTTTAAGTCAGAGCTTAATTGTCAGTGCCAGGTCTTGTGAGGCGGAGGCAGGAAGATCCCAAGTTCAAAGCCAGAGGCAGCCTGTGTAACTTAGCAAGACCTCAACTTAAAAAATGGGTAGGGGTTGCAGCTCAGTGGTAGAGTATTTGCAAAGGTATGTGCAAGGCCCTGGGTTCAACCTGCTAGTCCCTTAAAAACAAAAACCACTTAATTGTCAGACTCTTCAGCTTAGTTGGGGTACTTTTTTCTTTCAGTACACCTTGTCTTTCCTGATCATGTTTACAATGCTCTTGTTAATGCTTATGTTGTCTGTCCACTATACCAACTTACTCATCAGCATGATGCTGGAACCAAGCACAACATCTGACAGGTATTGGACACTTTGTATAAATCCATGTAGGTACTTATGGCACATAGCCTTTCAGTCACTCAAATTTGACCTCTTCTAGATGCTATTGAGCCTGCATTTCCCACACTCTAACCATTTGTTTTAAAGATATTTCTATATTTGAGTCCTAGGCCTTGAGGCTAGATATGCTAGTTGATGAGACAAAATAAGTCCTGTTTTCAAGGAGTATGCATTATAGGAGGAACAATATGTCTTAAAAATTGTAATTTTGTGAAACAAACACAGGGTCAGGATAGAAAATATGAGCAGAATCTGCTTTAGGCACAGAGGTCAGGAAGATTTTCCCAGGGTTACAGGGAAAGAAGGAACTGGCTTTGAGGTGTGGAGAGAAAATGCATGCTGGGGGAAGAGCATGTGCAAAGGTCCTAAAGAAGAAAACTGATGGTTTGAGGAATTGAAGGTACGTTTTAGCATAGTAAGCAAGGAAGAGAAGAACCTATCCCCTCAATTCAAAGGGAAGAGGAACTTGGATGGTAAGGAGGTTGGATTTTAAGTATAATCACAATAACATCTAAATTAAGTTACTTTGATAACAAACAATATGGGAGGAATGAATATAGGGAAGCTACAGTAGAAACAGAAAATCTGTAAGAGTTGAAGTGGCCTGGAAGAGTGATAATTAGGAAAAGAGGGTGGATTTGAGGTATTTAGAACTGAATTGGTATGGAACTGGTAGACCTCAGGAATTGGATGTGGTAGGTGAGGAAACAGATGATTCCTACCTAGGACTGAGGCTAATTACTAAAATGAGGAAGGCTAAAGGGGAAAATAGCATGGGAGGTAAAAAAGGTGAGAGAGGTCAAGTTCGGTTTTGAACATTGTAGACAGTGTTGTGTGTGAGTTAGAGGCCATGGAAGAGATCTAAGCTGTAGATAAACTTTATGAGTCCCTATCATTAAAGGTGATATAAATCAGTAAAAATTGGAACATGACAAAATGAAAAGGATCAGCCCTGGCAACCACAGTATTAAAGTGTGGCTAAAAGAGGTAGGAAAATCTGCAGAAAGTTGAGTTATGAAAGCCAGGGCTTTCAAAGCAAGGAGATTAATGTTGAGTCAGCTGAGCACCAAAAAAGATCAATTGGAGTTAGCATGGAGGTCACTGGGCTGCAGGCAGCATTCATTTGGTGCCTAAGAAGGGTAAACCTTAATGCTCACTGTGGAGAGGAATGGCTTAGTTTTAGTTTTCTGATAAATAAAATACATAAGGACATTAGAGAGGTAGGTTTAGATAGGAGCAGGGTTGATAAAAGATCACCATGCAGCTGTAGCCCTGTGGCATCCGATCCCGTCAGATCTCGGAAGCTAAGCAGGGTCAGGCCTGTTTAGTACCTGGATGGGAGACCGCCTGGGAACACCAGAAGCTGTAGGCTTGGGAGAAGGACCTGGCTACCCCCTCTCAAAAAAATCAGTCTGCCATTGAAAACCCTATGAACAGCAGAGAAGCACTGACCATAGTGTTTCGCCTGTTGTATGTAGGGCCGCTATGAGTCGGATACCAACTTGACGGCACCTAATAACAACAACAACAATGATGGGGCAAGGATGGAAAATTGTCTAGGGTGGTGGAGATTTCGGAAAGCCAGTGTCACTGTAAGGGAATTAGCTTGGAAGATGTAGGAAATCCAGAAGGATTTAGAGGAAAAAGATAGAAAACTTCATTGCCTCTTCCAAAATTTTACCTATGGGTGCACGTGTAGGTATAGTAAGATTTTTACATGGAATTTAATTCTGAATTAAGGCCTGTCAGGATATGAAACAAAGTTCAGTTAATGCACCTATGGGTTTGGAATGATGATAAGCTAAAGTCATTAGTAACACTACACATGGGAAATACATCCACTAGTGACTATCATATCTCTTTGACTTCATTGCACATAAAGGATTTATTATCATTAATCATGTAGTGTGTAGTCTTGAATCTGTTTAGGGTGGCCGTAAACTCACAGGCAGATGGGTGAAGGGAAAAAACTGAGGATAGGGCAGATGGAATATCCAGGAGTCCCATATATAGGAAAAATCTTTACATAAAGTCTAAGAACTGAGAAAAGGCTGAATTAGTCTAAGAAAGGGCAAGGGAGATGGACATGAACCATATTTATTTATGTTGTTGTTGTTAGGTGCCGTCGAGTTGGTATCCGACTCATAGCGACCCTCTGTACAACAGGGGAAACACTATTGTCAGTGCTTCTCTGCTGTTCATAGGGTTTTCAATGGCAGATTGATTTTTGGGAGGGGGTTGCCAGGTCCTTCTCCCAAGCCTACAGCTTCTGATGTTCCCAGGTGGTCTCCCATCCAGGTACTAACCAGGCCCGACCCTGCTTAGCTTCCGAGATCTGACGGGATCGGATGCCACAGGGCTACAGCTGCAGGTCATATTTATTTATACAAACTCAAAAAATACCATTTGATCAGTATCTGATTTGGTCTAATAGCATTTCACTCAAACTAATGCAGTATTAATGATTCAAGATCCGAAATTCTGTTTGACTGTAAAGTACTGCCTTTTAAAGAGCCAATCATTAAATAATATGATTACATACCAAAGGCTTTCAATATATAGTAATTCCGAATACTTGATAGCACTTTCCATTTTCAAAGCACTTTACAAACTAGTTATTTATAAATTGCATATAGCTACAACATCTAAATGCTCTAATTGTCATAACACAGGTTCATGAAAAATCTCTGTAGAGATGAAAAGATGTCTACATAAAATGTGATTCAAGCTGGGCGTGGTGGCACACGCCTGTAATCCCAGCAGCTCGGGAGGCGGAGGCAGGAGGATCGCAAGTTCGAGACCAGAGGCAGTCTGTGTAATTTAGCGAGACCCTGTCTCAAAAAAAGTAAAAAAAAATGGGCTGGGGGCTCAGCTCAGTGATCCAGCACTTGCAAAGCATGCAGGCATGAGACCCTGGGTTCAACCCCCAGTACCACACACAAAAAAAGTGATTCATTCAGTACTGAGCCAGAGTGTCTTGCATTTCCAGATATACATGAAAAAATATCAAGTTCTGTGACTCATAATTTCTCACCCTTATTTCCCTTATATATATTAAGATTATAGTCTCCAAATCACTGAACAAAAGTCATCTTTTTGGTTATCATTTAGATTGAGACCATCCTTATAACTTTCTTCAAACTAGGCTGCCAGGAAGTTTACCTAAATCTACCAGCGTATTTTAAGGATATATAAATACTCAAATCTACCCCATTTCTGCTGAAATTCTTACTGCTGGTTTTTCTTTTACTACGTTAAACTATAAAATAATGTAGGGTAGTTACTGTGTGGATTTTTTTTTTCAATAACAAAATTCCTCTCAAGCCTAGCTCACTGAACTTCAGATTGTTATACAGTAAATATGTACCTAAAGTAGGATAGTCCTGAGAAATGGTGGAATTAATATGAGTCTGGAGTCAGACACCTTGGCTTACGTCTCTAATCCCAGCTACTCAGGGAGTTGAGGCAGGAAGATCACAGATTCAAGGCAAGAGGCATCCTGCACAATTTAGAAAGAATGTGCCTCAAAAACAGGGCTGAGAGTACAACTCAGAGGTGGAATGCTAGCCTAGCATGTGTGAGGTCCTGGGTTCAACCCCCAGTACTGAGGGGGCAAAAAAAGAATATATGAATCTGTCCTAAAAGGCCTTATGTGGTTTTAGATAGGGCAAATGAATTGTACCCATGAAAAACAAAATAAATTGTAGTCACAATGAAGTATACTAACACATAGTGTTAACTGGTGTCAAACATAGACTTGAATAGAGAGGATGCTATTGAGGCAAGGATTGTGCCAGCTACTGTCCTAGGCACTGAAGGACAGCAACAAGACAAGCATAGTCTGCCTTCCAGGAACTCATAGAACACTGGTAAAATGAATAGTAGTGTTCTAGGATAAATGGAGTTCTTCTTTCCCAGGTTGACTAAATGTTCTTGTGCTAGGACATGCCATAAAGTTTTAGTTTTTCATCCCTTAACTATATGTAGAATGGATGAGTGGATGGGAACACTGGAAGACAGCAGTGGTCAGGGGACATTTGTAATAGCACAGGTGCAATGTATAGAGGGCATAGTTGTAGGAATGGAGGTAAAAAAAAATCGGATACAAAAAATTGCTTAAGAAGAAAATAACTTAGAAACATTCAATGTAGGGGTAAAGATGAGAGTTGGGTTGAAAATGACTACAGAGTTCTTTGAGGCCCCATTTCCATGTTCATTTGCCCATTGATTTTCCTGCCACACCCTCATAACCAAAAAACAGTAAGGCAGGAGTTTACCATCTCTTCTTTTCTGGTCTGACCTTCTAATAGGGGTCAGGATGTTCAATGCCCTTACCCCTTACCAACTCCCCTCAACTTATATCAGAATAATTTATATCTTTTATGAGGATGTGAATTCAGGACTATAGATGTGAACATTAAGGGTAGAGAGTAGGTCAAAGAAGCAATCAGACTGTCTGCCCTCACCGAGTGGCTCTTTTCAAAGCTAACACTTCAGCCAGGCCTGGTGGCATACACCTATAATCCCTGCATTTGGGAGGATAAGGCAAGAGGATCAAGAGTTCAAGGCTAGCCTGGGCTACAGAGCAAGACCCTGTCTCAAAGACAAAAACAAAAGAAAAAAAGAAAGTTTCATTTATTTGTTCCATAAATGTTATTGAGCACATACTATATGCAAGTACAATTTAAGGACCAGGAATACATCAGGGAACAAATTGGCCCATGTACAGTCTATTTTCTAATGGCACAGATGGGAAATTTAAAAAATGCCTAAATATATAATCCAATTTTAGATAATAATATAAACAACAAGTCAAAGGAGGAGGAGACAGCAGTGAGAGATTGAAAAGTTAAGTAAGACCTTTCTGAGGAGTTGCTGTTTCAGCAGAGAAATGAAAGACCAAGGATGAATGAGAATAAGCCAAGAAATTTTTAAAGGATGAGTGTAGATCATTCAGCAATGATAAACAAAAAAATTTTGTAGTTTAGCAGTATGTGTGGTTATTAGTGTCTAAATTTATATTAGTTTAATTTGTATGTATATTTGCCTAACAATTATAGTAAAAGATTGTTGTGAGATAGTTGTTTTTAGGTGCCATTGAGTCATCTCTGATTCAGTGACTCTTACAGGGTTTTCAATGGCTGGTTGTTTCAGGATTGCCTTGGGAGTGGATTGCCACATCCTTCTCCCTGTGGGACAGTAGGGTATGTAAAATAATATAGGTGTTTCAGATTGGTTGATATGTGCTTGGATTGTTGTTGTTAGGTGCCATCCAGTCGATGTCCTACTTATAGCGACCCTACTACAACAGAGGAAACACTATTGTCGTGCTTCTCTGCTGCTCACAGGGTTTTCAATGGCAGATAGATTTTTGGGAGTGGGTTGCCAGGTCCTTTTCCCAAGCCTACAGCACCTGGTGTTCCCATGCGGTCTCCCATCCAAGTACTAACTAGGCCCAATTCTTCTTAGCTTCCGAGATCTGACAGGATCAGACACCACAGTGGTACAGCTACAGTCTTGTATTGGATGGAGTTATTTTATTAATGGAACCTATTTTTTTTCCTTGGTAATTTTCAGAAAAGAGGTATAGCTGTCCCTCCAGATCCATTAGTTGTGTGGTTCTTAGACCCCTACCAAAAGTCATTGGATACCAAAATTCACTGCTTAAGTCCTTTATATAAAATGGTGTCGTATTTGCCTAGAAACTATCACATCCTTCTGTATACTTTAAGTCATCTCTAGATTACTTGTCCTATTATGGATAATTTTTGTACTGTTTAGACAATAATGACAAGGAAAAAAGCCTACATGTTCAGTATAAATGCAATTAAAATTTTTTTTTGCCATCTGTGCTTAGTTCAGTACATGAATGTGGAACACACAGATAAAGAGGGCAGACTATAGACCTTTCTTAGGAACAGAAGTTCATGTACTTGGGATTCTGGAAACTTTTGCAGTCTGAATACTTTTGTAGTCTATGAAGCAGTGCAGCATAGGAGTCAAGAGCTGTTGAACTCAAACTGCCTAGGGGTTTGGTCTGGCTTTAGAGTTGTTAGCTGTGTGCCCTTGGACCTTTTGGACCCTTTAACTATGTTTGACCTCAGGTGCCTGAGTTTCCTCATCTGTAATATTGAGATAACAATTATATGATATGGAGATGCTATAGCCACCATAGTATATTCAAAGTGTTTAGGAAACTTTTAGGGTTAGTACCTGGCCCATAGAGCATGCTTTCAATATTACCTGTTGATGCTATTGTTGTTGGTGCCTAGAGCCTGCTTTGAGGAGGCAGCTCTTCCCCAGCTGTTTCTTGAATGCCTTCCAGCCTGGGGGGCTCATTTTCCAGCACTATATTTGACAATGCTCCTCTGCTGTTCATAGGGTTTTCAATGGCTAATTGTTTCAGGAGTAGGCTACCAGGTCCTTCTCCCAAGTCTTGCTTAGTCTGGAACTCAGCTGAAACCTGTTCTCCATGAGTGACCCTGCTGGTATTGGAAGTACCTATGGCATAGCTTTTAGCATCATGGCAACACACAAGTCCTCACAGCATGACAAGCTGAGAGACGTGGGGGTTAATGCTTAGTATACTATTATTAACTATGTTGAACAAACTAGTTGGTCCATACATACAATATCTTCTTGGCTGAAAACTTTGAGACCAAAAAAAAAGAAAAACTTTAGTGGTTTCTGTGATCTTTGGCTTTCTTTAGCTCAGGTGAGCACTCTGATATGAAACTGAGGGTCCCTGCATGGTTGGTCCCTGTCAAAGCTTTTAAGAAAAAATGTTTTAACGTTCCTACTAATAGAATATAGATAAAAATCAAAGATAAATAGGTTGGATTTCTCTTCTTTTCAAAAAGAAATTAAGATTCTTCTGGAACATGCATAATCTTCCCCAAGGTTCAAGATACAGAAGGAAAAAGCAAGTTCTGTAGCAGATGGATACCTAGTCTCATGCCAAGTATATGGAGTGTTGGTAGAAAGTTAGGGCCCAATCTAGGTCAGTGAGCATAAAGCTGCATAAAATAGACTATGTTGGTATTTTACCTAATAAATCCTATTCCTCATAAAGCCCCTGTTCTTTAGGGAATTATCTGGATACCCCCGAGGTGGACGAGGAGGGTGCCGGGGCCAAGACCCACTTGGTCTGGGCCAAGGTCTGAGCCTTCCTCAGATCCTGCCCTGTTTCTGCCACGTCTGGTTACCCTTATGCCTTAACCAAACAGCCCACCTCTGGTGTGGCCTTTTTCAGCCTGATTGGCCTCCCAGAGCTATCCAATTGGTTATTAAGGAAAGCTCAGTGATTGGTCCAGTCTGCACCTAACCCCCCAATGGTAAGTGCAGTTTTCCAATCCCTTATACCGAGAGCTGCACCTCCTGGCACGAGCTGCTCTCTGATTGGTTGCATCTTGGTCCACACCCCAACCTAGAGTGTATGTAAGCAGACCACCGACTACTCCAAGTGTCCTTTATTTTCTTTCTTCCTGACCATCTTGACTTTGGTTGTTACATCCTACACCTGACTCCACCACTTTGATCACCCAGACCTTCAATCAAGCCACTGACAGGCAAGAATCCAAGGTCAAGAAAGAAGACCTTGAACAAGCCAAGAAGAGCTCTCAATCCCTCTGTGATGGGGAGGAGGTGATAGGCGAAGATGACCGACCAGAGGCAACATCACCGGGCCTTCAGTGCAGCCAGTGAGGACATCAGAGCTGTTTGTTACTTTGATACAGAGGTGTTATTCCATCGTAGCAGCAGTAACCTGTGCTGTCAGCTAGAAAGCGTTAGGCTCTCCTGCAAAGGAGCAGTTTAATAAAGTTTCTGTTTGTTCTATATAAGAAGGCTCCTGAGGTCCTTGGCAACACCAACCAGCTGTTGCCCACCCCTGAGGGTCCCCGAGCATACTCATGTTGTGGTGAAGCTGCATGGTCTTTTGCCGGACTGGAATGGACTCCAACATGTTCATTATTACCTATGTCAAAAAAACAAAAACAAAAACAAAAAAACAAGTCCTAGAACCTTGTCTGTTTTACCTTTCTGGTTTGGATCAAAATTGAGAAAAATTGTAGTTAATATATCAAGCAGTTCTCTTTAAAGGACTCCATGAGAAAAACTGCTGGGGGCATCTAATGAGACAGATACTAGATCCATTGGCTCAAACAACAGTTTGTTGTTGTTGTTGTTAGGTGCCGTCGAGTCGGTATCCAACTCATAGAGACCCTCATCGGGTTTTCAGTGGCTGATTGTTTCGGGATTGCCTTGGGAGTGGATTGCCAGGTCCTTCTCCCATTTTTGCAGTGCTGGGAATTGAACTCGGGACCTCAGAGACTGCAGCACAGCATGCTACCAACTGAGCTAAATCCCAGCCCAAACAACAGTTTAGGGTTGAGTATTTTTCACTTTTGCTTTTTAAAAGACTTACTTTCTCTCTAGCAACCTCTTTTTCAGCAGTATTGTATGGGGGCAAAGAGTGGGGACTCCGAAGTCAGAGAGCCTAGAGACTCCACTGCCTCCTAGCTTGTGAATATGGGTAAGCAATAGCCTTTCTGAGCCTCCAGTTTCCATATCTGTAAAATTGAGTGAATAATAACACCTACTTCATAGGGGTACTATAATGAATAAATGAAATAAAGCACTTAGCATAATTCATAGTACATATACAGACTCAAACATTAGCCGTTATTACTTTTGAGTTGATTGTTGTTCAAGCCAGTTAGTAGCAGCTAGACTAATGGTGTTTTTAGTGTTGGTAGTATCTTGTGATCTGTGGGAGTCCTTGAGGCTGGCTTGCATGAGCCGGCTCTGGTCTGTCTTTCCACACCATTACCTGTGACTATCTACCACAACAGCCTTCTTTCTTCTTTCATATATGCCTAACTTGTTTCCATTTCTGTCCCCAAGGGCTTTTGACACTGCCATCCCCTCATCAGCTTTTATCCCATGCTCTGTTATTTTTTCTTCTATTGATCTAAAATAAAAAGTAGCTTACATTTCACTTGAAACTGATCAAAGGATGTTTTTATTTTTGCAGTACCAATATAAAAGAGTGACACAGATTTTCCTTGGGATCTTATCCCCACAAAACCCTAGTAGAGCAAAAGTTGTAGGATTATTATTTTGAAGACCATGGAGTTTACTTTAAAGGGTTTGATTGTAAGGTCTCTGCTTTGTTAATGCCAAATACTACATCCATTTCCTAACCACCTGTCTCATAAGCCATTTATTACAAATAGCATTGCTTGGAAAAAATATAGAGTACATGCATTTTTGTCAGCAGCCATGAATGGTCCTGCTGTGTTCTAGGTATTCCAGGTACTAGAGATGCAAAGATGAGTCTCATTTGCCTTCTGCTTTCACAGAGTTTGTGGTCTGGTTGGACCAAAGTGCCATGTATCATAAGAATTCTGAAGGGTAGGTGTCATTTCTTCCAACTCTTCCACCTCTTTTAAAATTGCAGCCCCTTACCCCAGGACCCTACCTTGCAGTGGGTTTTTTTGGTTGGGTTTTTTTGTGTGTTTGTTTTGTATAGCATTTATTGGCTTTATACACACACACACACACACACACACACACACACACACACATATAATGATTTACCTGTTTATTTATTGTATATTGTCTGTCACATACACCCTATAGCATAAGCCCTGAGTTTGGAGACTTTTGTGTCAATGTTCACTTGTGTATCTTCAGCCTGTGGAACAGTGCCTGGCCCATAATGGATGGTCAGTAAATGTTTATCATATGAGTAAATAGAAGATGGAGTTTGTATTTATTTTCCACTAAATACCCCAAGAGCTGAACTTGAATTTCAAAAGCTGAAATAAGTATTCTATAAGTTTTCAGTTGATTTGTGGCTCTATGTCTTTAGCTTCATAGTCTGTTGCTATAGATGACAAGGGACTGGGCGTGTCCAGGAGTCAGACCCAGGAGTTCATGGAGGCAAAAGGTGGTCATCACTAGCATAGGCAAAGATAACATGTCAGAGAAGTAACGTCCATGGAAGGAACCAAGCAGATCTGACAGGTATTGCCAGGTAGGTGATTCCAGAGAGATCACCCAAGCTGAGAAGAATTGGGCATGTTGCTTATACACATGTGAGAAGGCAGGGTTCGATTGGGAAGTCCAAATTTGATTGTGAGTACTTCTCACATTAATGAGAACTGACCCCAGTGCAGACAGTGTTGGTTTTGTGAGCATCTTCTCTACTTTATATACATACTGCATGGTCTCAGTTTTAGGGAATTCACAGACCAATAATATTTCAAAAAATAAAATCAAGTGGAGCAAACTGATATCAAGCTACTCCAGTGGTATTTTTCCCTTGCTTTGTGCAGTGGACTTTGCTTTGGAGGAAATTTATCAGGAATCTTATTCTTTATATAACTTGAAACCTATGAAGGACAAAATCAAGAAATACAATATAATTTGAGTTCTTAAGTGCCATTTTATCACATTTGCTCCACAATAAGATGGACAGACTCTTGCGGTTTTCTCTTGGGTCCTCATAAGCATTTGTACATAACTGTTCATTTCTCACCACAAGTTATATGGGATTTCAGAATAGATTTTAATTGGAACTCAGACAAGGATCATACAACATTGAGATTCTTCCTCTAAAGTTATTTCAGATCCTGATTTGCTTGTTTACTCTGTTCTGCATACTTAAACATAAATCCTAGTGCTTAGTATACTTAACAGATTTTTTCTTCAAAAGTGATTAATATAAAATTGGATACATAAGCTTCAATTATTACCACATTCCCTGAAGATGAGAAATAGAGCACGATCATCATATTCTTTGTCAAAGTAAATGAATTGGGTTTATGTTTTGCATCAGACTTTGTAATCTAAGCTTCCAGGCTTGATGCTATAGTTTTATTGCTACTTTTTGTTTGCTTATCTGTTTACATGACAAAAATTATACTTTGTCCTTAAATAGATGGAAAATATAGGGATTCTGGGAGCTTATGATTAGAAACTGCTGTGCTGAAAATGTCTGTCTTTAAAAGTGTCAGCACACTGGTGTGTCACTGTCGGCTGCCCAGACTTGTACCATGCAGGCCGAGGGCTCCCTTCCTATTTGCATGTTCTAGTAGGTTGGTCCCCATCTGCGCTATGTACTTCAGAGCAAGCCAGGACATGAGAAAGCCAACTAAGCTTATTCCTAGCCAAATACAGCCTAACAGCCACGTAACTGTGACTACAGAGTGAGAAGACTGATTCAAGTAGGAAAACCAGTTTAACTGTGCTTCAAGATTTGATAGTTTTCCATTTATAGGGAAGGAAACTGAGGCCTGGAGAAGTTAAGTCACCAGCCTAAGGTTATGTGGCTAGTAAGTCTTAACCATGAAAAGGGTCAATGAGTTAGAATCTGATTAAGAACACATGTGGGTTTACTAGTAATACTTGGCTCATGACAATATCATTTTCCTTATTATTAAACTTTATTGGCATTATCTTTAAGTAAATTCATCCTAACTTTTTCATCTGTGTTGTGCCAAAGCACCACTTGAACATCCTCAAGATATGGAAAACATCTTCAAAGATTGTATAAAATAAGGATATATGTTAGTTGAAAGGTCTCTGGATATGAAGTCAGAGCCTGGAGGGTAGAGTAAACAGTGCCTCTTACTGTTGACTTTGGACACATCAGCCTCCCTCAGCTTTAGTAGCCTACACAATAAAAGGGCAAGAGTAAGGCCATTGACTGCTGAGAGTCAATGAGGTAACATGCTGTAAATTGCTATACACATGATAGGTGCTGTATAATATTTGCATGTTTTGTTAACACAGACATACAATTATCAATAAATACCATCTCTAGTATAACTATTGAAACTATTAACCATTAAAATGATTATTTTAAAAAATTCTTTAATATCTCATATTTATCCAGTGCCTTATAGTTGAGAAGTAACCATTGTATAATCCCCATAGGATGTACTTAATCCCCATAGGAACTCTGAAAAGGTTATGAAAATGTTCCCATTTTACAGCACCCATAGCTCTATGATCTTGAATGTCCCAGGAGGTGGTGAGTAGCCAAACTGGGACTCTTTCTCTTCCCCCTGTATTATGCCCATTATCTTATTTTCTTGAAGTGACTTGAATATGCCTCAGTTCAAAACTATTAAGTTGGAACTGCATGGTCCCTCTTCTGAAAGCATTAAGAGATGTGTTAGGGACAATTATTGGGTAACTCTGTTTAGTCTGGATTTTTCAGTTAAGAAATTTTGCTCTGAAACTTGTATGTTTCAAAACACAATTATTACAGATATGGCATAGCATTGGGATAGTATTAGCATTGGTATTTGTGGTGTCCTCTAAAGTAATGCACCTGGGCTGAAATCGTGTAATTACAGTTTATCCCCTCATGATTTCTCCCTAGGGTGACTGTAACATGCCATCCCAGGTTCTAGGGGAAAAACACTATTAATAATTTTGAGTTAAATTTGCACTCCCCCAAAAAAATCAGATTATGATTTAGTCTCAGACAAGTTGACTTCTCTAAGCCATAATGTTTTTGGCTTTATATAACAAAGTTAAATTTGATAACCTCTGCTGCTAACACGTGAGAAATTTCCACTTTCGTTTACATATATATGTAGTATTTTATTTAATGGGTCTTTACCTGAGCATTTTATTCCTCATAGGCTTTTTCCTTGAAAATCATAGTTTTAAAAAGAGCCTTCTAAGCACTTAGATTTAGGGCTTCTCTGGAAACTGTGAGTGTAGGAATTAATACAGAAGTTTGATATATGGCCTATTTTCTATCAAACAAATTAAGAGAGAACTGTGAATTTGAGGTATTGGTATTTCAGATGAAATGTGAAAGGATAGTCCCAAGCATTTGTATTGAAAATGCAATGCTCTTTTTTTGTAGGCATAAAAATATTAAACTGTGGAAAGAAGCCAAATGATGCTGTTTGGATAATCAGCATGATCAGTCACAGAATTTTATCCTGTAGTCTCAACTGCGTACCTATGCTATTTTTAACCCTGTTCTAAACTCTTTGTTAGCATTGCCCAATCCAGTAAAACTACAGCTGCTATTCCATCCCTAAGGATGGTTTATGTTTCAGCAGTAGATGAGATGATTCTACTATGTCAAGCTATTTAGAGCACAGCATTAAACAAGGGATAGAAGATTGTGTTTAAGATTCTTGATGCCTTGTGAAACAGTAAGACTCTGAATAATAAAATTCTACATTAGATTTTGCTGAGTCTTGCTTGTCTTAAATCTGATCTCTGATACCAGAATCACCTTTTTTTTTTTTTTTCTGCAGTACTGGGTGTTGAACCCAGGGCCTTGCACTTGCATGCTTTGCAAGTGCTGGACCACTGAGCTACACCCCAGCCCATTTTTTGTTAACTTTTTGAGACAGGGTCTTGCTAAGTTATGCAGACTGCCTCTGGTCTCAAACTTTTGATCCTCCTGCCTCCACCTCCTGAGCCACTGGGATTACAGGCATGTACCACCGTGTCCGGCTTCCAGAATCACCAATTGTAGTACTCTCCAAAGTGTCTTCCTTTTGGCAGCTGACATGTGGTATGATACAAACATAAAGGTTGAATTAATCAGTAATGGAATTTTCTATGCCTTGGACTTTTCTCCTATAGACATTGGTCCCTGTGAGCTGGTTGTTCCTTTACTTACCTCAGCGGCCTTAGTGGTTCTCCAGTCCCATTGAATTCATCATCTGTAGGAATCTGTTTGCATTGCTCCAAAACTGTAAATATTGTCCTCAAAGGGACACTGCTCTCAAAGTTAGGTTTTTGTTGTTTTTTGATATGTGTGTTTAACTGCTCAATTATAGAAATGGAGTTTTCCCCCAAAGCACTTGTATGTATATGAACTAGGATGTTTTTTTACTTGTGAAAGGGGATTTGAAATTGCCTTATCCTGCTTATCCTCATGCTATATAAATTAGCACCTAAAAAACAACTTGAGACTTGACATTGCACAGTATAAATAGTCAAGAATTTGCTGTTGCTCATTTGTTTTAATGAGTTATTTTTATGTGGCAGATTTTTTTTTTACTTAATTCTTAATGTAAAAAAGATGGTCTATGTAGATGTGTACTATTTAAAAATCTCTCCTTGCCACTTTTGTAGAGGAAACTACCATATCCTTTAATCAGTATTTGATACCTAGAATGTGAAAAACAGAAAACACTAGTGGTCAGTATGAAGCCAGGTCTGGCTGTCCAACAGCAAGAGAGAAACACCCTTGCTCTGGAGTAAGTGAACTCCATACTCAATTTCTCTGCCTCTTGGTCATCTCTTGTCTACTAAGACCATACTGTGCCTTATACTGAAAGGCTCCCGCCCAGACATTTAACTTATGCTCCTGGCTATGGCATACAAGCTTTCTTGACCCTCCATTCTCATTGCGTAGTGCAGATGTCTAAACATTAGAAGTATCAATGTTTTCTTTCAGGGCTAAAATTGCTCAGTTCAGTTGATACCAAGTCAGTTATTTATCTTGAAACAACACCTTCAAGAGAGTACATGTGTATTAAATGAAAACACTTTTTAAAGAGCATGAAATGATTAGGAAATCCTGTACATTCTGGAACTTTCTCTGATCTTCATTGTTTTCTGGTCCTTGGATTTTGGCTCCTGAGTATAATTTATAATCATTTGATGAATCAGATACTGAAATCTATGAGAGGTGGAGCCTATTTTTTAGCAGATTACTGCAGTCTTGACACCACTGAAGGAAACGGCTACAGTAGGCTGACCAGGCTTTGCTGAATAGGCCATCCTCAGGGCTGAGATCCAAGGGCACTGAAAGCTTTGTTTAGGACAGTCTGCAGAGAGCTGCAGACCATTTGTACAAAATAAAGCTCTCTTGGGATTAAGAGAGTGATTTGCAGACCCAGCTTTCAGTGAGGTGGTTTTTCTAGTATGTGGTGTGTTAATGAAAAGACGGTATGCCAAATTTCTATCTGCATTAAAGAAAACTATGGAGGCAATCTCTAGAGATTTTATGTCATAATATTTTCTATGCTTTCTGTGACTTTTTTTCCTGTTTATATTTTGAACAGCTATTTGATGGGAGCTGGAATTTTATTTTATACTTCTAATTTTTAATCTTCAGCCATATTTTCCTATCTTCTACTAAATTCAAGCTGCTGCCATGTTAGCATTTTTGCGCTTTAAGTATTGACTCCCTTCCACACCCATCTTTCTAGACTTTAAAGCCTTTTTTCTTCTGCAGTTTTCTCTTCACCAGTTTTGTTCTTCAGAGGATCTGTTTTCTTGAAGAAACAAAATGCTTTTTATTAAGTTGTTGTTAAGTGCCATTGAGTCGACTCGTAGTGACCCTACATACAGCAGGTGAAACACTATTGTCAGTGCTTCTCTGCTATTCATAGGGTTTTCAATGGTAGATTGATTTTTGGAAGTGAGCACCTGATGTTCCCAGGTGGTCTCCCATCCAAGTACTACCCAGGCCGGACCTTGCTTAGCTTCCAAGATCTGATGGGATCTGATGCTACAGTGCTACGGCTGCAGGCCTTATTAAGTAGGAAAGCTCAATAATTATTTTAATTTTATATTCTCTGTCTAGATTTATTTCTCCAAGTAGTATTTCAGTAGGGCATGGACATATATTTTTAAACCTAGCAATTGACATATCAGACAGATCTGTTGTCTTTGGTATTGTATAATACATGGGCTTTTCTATTTAGAGTTTGTTATTTCCTCAGCAACTCTACCACCACTACCCACAAAGTTATTTTTAGTAAAGATATTTTTCTTCATAATTTGTGCAAAATTTTCCATGGTACATTTACTCTAGTCTTATAATAGGAACTGAAGATTAGTCACTACATTTTCTGTATTATGATTGAAGAATAAATATTTCTAAAAAATACTTGTTGATTTGAAAATGAGGTCAGTATAACTACAGTGAAATGGGTGTCTTATGAACTGAAAAATAAGGTTTCTCTCTAAGGGCTAAACTATTTAGAGTCCACTCACATTAACTATAAACTAGAGAAGTCATCTCTATAATAATCTACCCTTGAGGTGACCTATAAATGAATAGCTGCAGAGATTTGAGAATATTGAAATGCAGGTGAAGGGTATTATCTTCACTAAAACAGTTTTTATGATACATACAGTAAAATATCACTGCCATTCCCTCCCTAGGTTGAGCTTCTCAAGGTTTACCATGCATTTTAGTAGAGCTGTAGTGGATGCTGGGCTGGGATTTAGCTCAATTGGTAGAACGCTACACTGCAGTCTCTGAGGTCCGGAGTTCAATTCCCAGCACCGCAAAAGTGGGAGAAGGACCTGGCAATCCACTCCCAAGGCAATCCTGAAACAGTCTGCCATTGAAAACCCTGTGTGGGTCGTTATGAGTCAGATACCGACTCGACAGCACCTAACGACCTAACGTAGTGGATGCTGGAGTTAAACTGCCTGTGTTCACATGGCAACCCCATCACTTACTGGCAGTTGTAGCTTTCAGTTAGTTTATTGACTTTTCCTTATGTTTTCCTTGTCTCTAGGTGTAAGGTACATGGTCCATCGTTACTGTTGTCAATCTTTTTTTTATCATATCATTAGTGATACATATTAAATTCTTATTCTATCATATTCAAGAAAAAATGCCTGGGACTACAGCTAGGAGGGCAGCCCCATATGTCATTATACCTAGCTGTCTCTGTTCTTGGGGGTGCTGTGCTCTGTGAAATTCATAATCCAGGAAATACTTCCTTGTATTTTGACATGCATCCTTGGATGAGGACAACCAGTGTCTGAATACATGAAGATTGTACCACCATTGACTTTCAAGTAAACAGTGCTTTAGAGTACGGGAAGCATTTGAACTGCAACAAAGAAAAGATCCATTAATTTATCAAATCCTTCCTTTTGGCATAAATGCAATAGATCTTACCATAAATGGTTTGCTGGTAGTGATGACCCTCCATTTTCTTGTACTAGTTCATAGTTCTGGAGGCACTAATGACTTAGCACTTGCTATAGTTTGTATCTTAGATGTCTCCCAGAGGCTCATATGTTAGACTTACCCCAGCTTGATGCTATTGGGAGAGATGGAAACTAAAAGGTGAGGCCTAGTGGGAGGTTTTGAGGTCACTAGGGGTGTGGGACCCCTTGTAGAGGGATAGTGGGACATACATCCCTTCCTATTTCTCTTTTTCACTTCTTGACCTTGAGGTAAATGATTTTATTTTATCGCCTGCTGCTGCCTTGATATCCTGCCTCACCACAGACCTAAAAACAACAGAGCCAGAAGGTCATGGACTAAAACCTCCACAATTGTGAGCCTAAACAAACTTTTCCTCTTTATAAGTTGATTGTCTCAGATATTTGTTATGGTGATAGAAAGGTGACTCACACAGTACTATACTTGTAATAGTTGCACCTGGAGGCTGAGTAATATTTTGCAATTAAATCATATTACTCATGTTTCTATGTTTGCAAGTCTACAGAACATGCAAAAAGTTTGATACTAATTCATAGATCATCTTATTTAGTAAGAGCATTTTATACATTCAAAATTTATATTTTGAGTTTTTTATATTTTAATATAGTTTACATTTTGACAAATACATTACTATTGTATGCATGTAGAATAGTTCCATTTTGTTTTTTGATACTTTTAGATTATTGTGATTTATAGCATAAAATTTACATGAAAATCATAATTACCACAATACAATTAGGGACTTTGCAGAGATTAATGGAACATTCATTAATAATTGGAACATGGAATGTATGTAGTATGAATCTACGAAAATCAGAAATCATCAAAGGGGAAATGGAGCATGTAAACACCAACATTCTAGGTATCAGTGAGTTAAGACTGGCATAGGCCATTCTGAATCAGATAATCATATGGTCTACTATGCTGGGAATGACATTAAAGAGAAATGAGGTTGCAGTCATCATCAAAAAAGATATCTAAAGATCTATCCTGAAGTACAATGTTGTCAGTAATAGAACAATATCCATACGCCTACAAGGAAGGCCAATTAATACGATATTATTCATATTTATATACCCACCACTAAGGCTACAAATGAAGATAGGGAAGATTTTTACCAGCTTCTGCAATTTGAAGTAGATCAAACATGCAATCAGGATGTACTGGTAATTACTAGTGACTGGAATGCCAAAATTGGAAACAAGAAGGCTCAATAGTTGGAAAATATGGCCTTGGTGACAGAAACGATGCTGGAGATCGCATGATAGAATTTTGTCAGACCAATGACCCTTTCATTGCAAATACATTTTTTCACCAACATAAATGGCGATTGTACACGTAGAATTCATCAGATGGAACATACAGGAAACAAATTGACAATATTTGTGGAAAAGCTCTATCAAAAGTCAGAACAAGACCAGGCACTGACTGTGGATCAGACTATCAACTGCCCATATACAGGTTCAAACTGAAACTGAAGAAGATTAGAAGGGTACAAGAGCCAAAGAGCGAGCCAAAGTATAACCTTGAGTATACCCCACCTAAGTTCAGAGACCACCTCAAGAACAGATTGGATGCATTAGACACTAATGATTGAAGACCAGACGAGTTGTGGCATGACGTCAAAGACATAATTAATGAGGAAAGCAAAAGGTTATTAAAAAGACAGGAAAAAAAGAAAACACCAAAGTACATGTCAAAAGAGGCTCTGAAACTTGCCCTTGAACAATGTGCAGCTAAAATGAAAGGAGGACATGATGAAGTTAAAGAACTAAACTGAAGATTTCAAAGGACAGCTCGAGAATACAAAATCAAATATAATGACATATACAAAGAGCTGAAGGTAGACAACCAAAAGGGAAGAACACACTCTGTTTTTCTTAAGCTTAAGGAATTGAAGAAAAAATTCAAGACTTGTGTGGCAATAGTGAAACATAAACGATGCAGGAAACATAAAAAGAAGATGGAAGGAGTACACAGAGTCATTATATCAAAAAGAATTGGTGCATGACCAACCATATCAAGAGACTGCAGATGTCAAGAACCACTGGTATTGAAGGATGAAGTGGAAGCTGCCTTGAAGGAATTAAAGACGCACAAGGCTCCAGGAATTGATGGAATACTAATAGAGATGTTTCTACAAACAGATGCAGCAGTAGAGGTGCTCTCTTGTTTATGCCAGGACATAACAGTTACCTAGCCAAATTTCTGGAAGAGATCCATATTTGTGCCTGTTTCCAAGAAAGGAGATCCAACCAAATGTGGAAATTATCAAACAATATCATTAGTATCATACACAAGTAAAATTTTGCTAAAGATCATTCAAAAGTGACGGCAGCAGTATATAGACAGGGAACTTCCAGAAAATCAAGCCAGATTCAGAAGAGGCTATGAACCAGATACATCATTGTTAATGTCAGATGGATATTAGCTGAAAGGAGAGAATACCAGAAAAAATGTCTGTGGTTTATTGACTATGCCAAGGCATTTGACTGTATGGATCATAATAATTTGTGGATAACATTGCAAAGAATGGGAATACCAGAGCACCTAATTGTACTCAGGATGATCTATACATGGACCAGAAGGCAGTTGTTTGAACAGAACAAGGAAACCTTAAAGTCAAGAAAGGTGTGTACCAGGGGTGTATCCTTTCACCATACCACTTCAATGTCTATGCTAAACAAATAATCCAAGAAGCTGGACTTTATGAAGAAGAATGTGGCATCATGATTGGAGGAGGGCTCATTAACAACCCGTGTTATGCAGATGACATAACTCTGCTTGCTGAAAGTGAAGAAGATTTGAAACAGTTACTGATGAAGAACAAAGAACACAGCCTTCAGTATGGATGGTGCTTCAACATCAAGAAAGCAAAAATCCTTACAATGAGTCAGTAGGCAACTTCATGCTAAATGGAGAAAAAACTGAGGTTGTCCAAGCTTTACTTGGTTCTATGATCAATATCCACAGAAGCAGCAGTCAAGAAATCAACAGATGCATTGCACTGGGAAAAGCTGTGGCAAAAGATCTCTTTAAAGTGATGAAAAGTAATGATATCACATTGAAGACAAAAGTGCACCTGACTTATGCCATGGTATTTTCAGCTGCATCATATGGTTGTAAAAGCTGGAAATTAAATAAGGGAGACAGGAAACTAATCGATGCTTTTGAATTATGGTGCTGGAGACAAATAATTGAACATATCATGAACTGTTAAAAGAACCAACAGATCTGTCCTTGAGGAAGTGACCAGAGTGTTCCTTGGAAATAAGGATGGCTAGACTGTCTGACATATTTTGGACATGTAGTCAGGAGGGACCACTCCCTAGAAAAGGGCATCGTGTTTGGGAGAGTGGCATGTCAATGAAAAGGAAAACTCTCAACTGGATGGACTGACACAACGCCTGCCTCAATGGACTTAAATATAATAAAGATTGTGTGCCTGGCACAGAATCAGGGAGTGTTTTGTTGTGTTGTTCATAGGGTCACTATGAGTCAGACCTGACTGATGACACCTAACAACAAGAACAATATAAGAAAATAGATTTTATGGAGTAAATATATAATATGTGAATTATATCTTTCCTATATTCATCCATATGTTATCAACTTATGAATAATCAGTGTGTATAATAAATTAATTTTGTCACATTTGACATTTTGCCAGTTTTCAGTCATTTGAAAAACAGCTTACTCATTTTTCATTTCTGTTGTAATTTCAAGATAGGAGGAAGGAATATATTTTATTTACTATTTGTACCTTTACTAATTTTAAATACTTGGACATATGGTATATGGAACTTCTTTGGCTCTTGGTCAGCCTGAAAAATAGGAGTGGTCATGTCTTTTGATGTGGAGGAAATGGGGAGATGAGGAGAGGCCTGTTAGAGAAACTCACCTGTGAGCTAAGTGTCTGGTGATAAGGTGTGGCTAGACTGGGGCAAAACTCCACCATGCCCATAATGGCAGAAGTGGTGTTGTATTTGGTGAGGGTGTTGTAGCTACATTAGGCTTCTGAACTGTCAAAGCTAAGACTCTGAACAAGGTAATCCCACAGAGTTTCCCTTGTGGCCAGCCCCACCACTAGGGAAGTAGCCTCCTTGATGACATCTTGTCTCTTTGTTAGCTCCTTGCTTGCCAACACTGAACAGGTTCATTTCAAAGCACAGTTAACATCTTCCCTAGGAAGGGGAGTCTAGAGGATTTTGGCATAAGTGATACGGGCTTTTACCATGGGCATGCATATGGCATAGTAAAGCTGGAGAATGATATCAGAAGGTAAATGAAGACCACTTATCTCACTGGGAGCTCACTAGGGGAAGAGAATTTTCTAGATATGCAATCTTGCTGAGATTTTCAAGCAGCTCTAGAGGATCAAAGACCTCAATTCTGTCAGGGAAAAGTCCAGCTCAGCCTCATTCCACATCTTTAGTCATGTCTGTGGTTTCCCAGTATGATCCAATATTTGATGACACTAACAATTAACAATACATAGTGCTGATGTGCTTCTGTCCAAATTTGGCCACTGCAGAAGACTGCTCCTCAGGAACCTTGGCCATTCACTCCTTTCATCACATTTATTCATGCAGGGACACATTATCTTTTCCTCTTTTGTCTTTTTCCCTTCATTGTCTTGCCTCTCTTTTGCCATTTCACTTTTCATCTATTCTGCTACAGATAACTATGTTCTTTAATTAATTTTAATTGACAAATAAAATTATATATATTTATCTTGTACATCATGTTGTTTTTTAAATTTGTGGATGCTGTGGAATTACTAAGTCAAGCTAAATAACATGCATTACTTCACTTTTTTTGCAATAAGAACACTCAATCTACTGTTAGCAATTTTTGAGAATATAATACATTGGTATTAACTGAAATCATCATGCTGTACAATTGAACTTATTCCTCTGTGCAACTGAAAGTTTGCATCCTTTGATCAACATTCCTCATTCCCTTATTTCCCCACACCACTTCTCCAGCCCCTGGTAACCAAGTTCACCTTTTTTTGCCTTCCACATGTGAGATCATGCTCATTTCACTTAACATAATGTTAAGGGTTCATCTATGTTGTCACAAATGACAGAATTTCCTTCTTTTTTAAGGCTAAAACAAATTCCAATTGAGCATGTGTGTGTGTGTGTGTGTGTGTGTGTGTGTGTGTGTGTGTGTGTGTGTACATACACACAACATTTTCTTTATCCATTGATTCATTGATGAGCACTTAGTGTTATGGTTTGGATCTGAAATGCCTCCCAAAGGTCATGTGTTTGAACATTTGGTCCCCAGCTGAGGACACTGTGCTGGGAGGCTATGGAACTTTGGGAGGTGGGGCATAGCTTTGTAGAAGTGGGTCATTAGGGGTGAGCCTTTGGAGGTTTTAAGTGGGCCACCAGTTCCAATAGCTCTCTGCTTACGATCCACCATGACATGAGGTTCGTTGCCACAGGCCCTGGCCACCTGCCCTGCTGCCATGCCTGCCCTGTCTGTAAACTAAAATCCTCAAACTTTGAGCTCCAATAAATCTTTCCTCCCATAATTTGGTTTTGGCAGGTGTTTTGCCTCAGCAACACACCAGCTGACTAACACAATTAAGTTGAGTCCATATCTTGGCCATAGGGAATAATGCTACAGTGAACATGGGAGTGCAGATACCTCTTCAACATGCTGATTTTATTTCCTTTGGATATATACCCAGTAGTGAGATTGCCTGCAGCCATACCACTGTGACATCCAATCCCATCAGATCTCAGAAGCTAAGCAGTCTCGGGCCTGGTTAGTACTTGGATGGGAGACCACCTGGGAACACCAGGTGCTGTAGGCTTGGGAGAAGGACCCAGCAACCCACTCCCAAAAAGCAATCAGCCATTGAAAAAACTATGAAATGAAGAGAAACACTAACATTAGTGTTTCACCTGTTGTACATAGGGTCGCTATGAGTCAGACACCTACTCGACAGCACCTAACAACAAGAAGTGAGATTGCTGGATCATATGGTAGTTTTAATTTTAATTTTTTGGAGAACCTCTGTATTGTTTTCCAAAATGGTTTCCTTTTCTCCACACCCTTGACAATACTTATCTTTTAGCTTTTAATAATAGCCATTCTAACAGGTGTAAAGTGATTGCTCATTGTGGTTTTAATTTGCATTTCTCTAAAGATTGGTGATTTTGAACATTTTTTCATGTATCTGTTGGCCATTTAAATGTGTTCTTATGGAATAGTCTATCCAGGTCCATGGCCCATTTTTTAATTGGGTTGTTACTGTCAAAGTGTTTGAATTCCATTCATATTTTTTAATTTTTACATTTTTATCATGTCCCACTCACAGAACCCCATTCATTGCTCAGATCTTAAGTAAGTACCCATCATGTGCCAGGCATAGTGAAAACTAAAATGGAAGACAAATCCCCTGACCTCTAGGAGTTTTATCAAGTAAAAACTAGCTGTCATATTTCTTATACTTGTTTTAAAATCCAGAACACTTGGACCCAAAAAAATACCACCCTCATAATAACCCTGTGAGGTAGCCAGGATACTGATCATCATCACTGCAAAAAGCACCTGCAGGATCTTTGTTTTTTTTATCATTGATTAAAATATCACTTTTCTTTCACTTTGATCTGTGTGGGCATGAAATCAAAAGGTCTCATTAATACTCCACATAATTTCATTTTTTCTTAATCATCCTCCACGCTTCTACTGGCCTATTTTCAGATATTAAGTACATTTTCTCATGACTCTCCCTGTTCATCATAATATAAATAAAGAAATATTGATGCTCCTTCCCCACACTCTCCTAGAGAATCCAATATTTGTTTTTCTTCATTTGTTGTTTTTGTTTGTGATGCTGGAGATGGAACTCAGGGCTTGCGCATGCCCAGCAAGCATTTTACCACTGAGCCACATTCCAGCACCCAAAATTTGTTTTTAAAGTACATATAATGGTCTTTATTTCCTATACAATCCTTAATAGCCTTTTTATGGAAGGACCTTGCTCACCATGAAAATCACAGTATTTACAGAATAAGTGTGTCACACAGATTGGCTAAGTTTAGCATAACTTACAGTATTAATTTCTGGTGCCTCCATGTTACATCTCTGAATAATTCTTTTCACCTAGTTCCTAAATGATCCAGTGTTCCTATTGAGTTTTACCTTGTCTTCAAAACCCAGTTATGCAATTTGAATTTTCTTACCTTTCTTTGGGGTCAATGGGTGACCTCACACAATTGATGTTTTACTGATATTAAATAAGAATATTCTGATTTCCTTCCTCCATGTCTACTTAAAACTCTGAGTCATACGCAACCCAAACTTTGTCCTATGGGTTCTACAGATCCACATGATAGTGAGAACTAAACCACTAGTTTCTTCTGTCTCATTATGAGCCTATTGGGAGCTGTTTGCCGATTTCCAGCAGTGATCTGGCCATTTTTTCATCGGAATGTTCTGTGGCCTAACATCACATCCTTACTAAAGGTCAAAAAGATTGTGCCATTTTTGTCTCCAAGTCTTATCACTGCATTATTGGAGAAAATATAGGTTGCTGTAGTAAAATTTCTGTTACATTCTGCCCAGTACTTTGATGGTTAATATGTGTGGACAACTCAGCTGTGAACTGAGTGCCTTTAACACTGATGATGGGAAGGGCCTGTCAGAGGACTTGCAGGTCAACAGCAGCAAATGATGCTGGTTTCTGCCAGTTTTCTAAGAAGTCTGTGTTCTTTGTCACCAAGTCATGCTTGTTTGAACACATCCCTTATTTTTCTATCCATCATGTGACAGATATTGTACTTTACAGTTAGCTGATCAAAGGTGACTTTACAGACTTAGGGGGGTGCAAAACAAAGTAAGCTGCTCATCTTCAGTTTTGTGTCCCTGCTTTCCTTCACATTTTCTCAATATGAGTGTAGGTCCTTCTGACTCTTTGTCTTGCACCTCCTCATTTTGGAGCATTTACTTGAGATTTAACTTCTGTGATTTTATTCCTTTAAACTTCTTATTTTCCTGTGTTCTTCATTATTCAATTTCCCTTTCAGTTCCTGGTGCTTCATTTTAGTTGCCTTAACATGCTTACTGCCCTTTCTATAGACTGGCAAAGGTATAACGCTCAGTTGGCATACGTGAATGAAAAAACACAGACCCAGATACCTCAAAACTAATTTGTTTGACTTGGGATTTTAAGATGATTTTGCACCAGATTTGCATTCCTACTTGGGTTTTATTTAAGCTGCTATTATGATCCATTGACATTCCTTAAGCATGTACCAGCTGGCTAATGGAATGAATAGGGAGGTCTGAGGAAACCATGTAATGGTAGAAAGCTGGCTATAGATAATACACACATGGATCATTGAAAATGGATTGTGGTTTATTCCTGTGCCCAGAAAACTGTCTGCCTAGTAACCTAGCTCTCCTAGTCTTCTGTTCCATAGAACTTTATATTGTAATATAATAAATTTGTTTTACAAAGAAAACTATAAGGGGCTTAAGGACTAAAGATATTTAAAGGGATTAAGTATAAAATTTAGTGTGTCAAGAGCTAAGTTTATGTCTGAGTAATTATTTGATCGTTCAAGATCTGTGTATATTTATTTCTTATGTATTCTCTCCTGCTTGCTTTCCCTGTATTTTAACTTCAGCTTCCACTTTCCGTTTCATCATCTTATTAATAAAAACTACCTTATTTCACACACATTGATATTTCACAGTCTTTAACAATTTTAAGTATTTGACGTCTATGGTAATGCAATAGAAACTGGATTTCTTATTTCCTTACCCAAAAGTTCATTAGTGAGTGTTCCAGAGGAAACACTCCAGGCTACAACATTGAGAAAACAATCTGACTTTCCCCTCTTAATTTTGAAGGCAGTGATGTTTCAAGGTCAGAAGACATGATTACAAGAAATTGTTGTTCTATTTGGAAGAAAAGCCCTGCAGAAAGAGTCTATGCATTAGAATTTTGGGTGGGAAGTAGAGAATGCTCGACATTCTTAGGGCAAAATAGTGAGCAGTCCTTCATTCCTTCTGCCCGCCTCTCCGTTATCAGCCTGTTCCCCACTTCTGTATGGAAGAATGCAGAAGCAGTAGCAGCTCTGTTAGGGCTCTGCACTTTCCCACTTATTTTATTTTTTGTCTTTTAATGATAAAGAGAAAACAACTTCTCTAGGATTCATAGCACAAGTGTTTGTAGAAGAAATAGTGTAGTAGGTACATAGATACAGAGCATACATAGCCTTAAAAACATGGATGGAGTTTTGTTTGCTTTGTTCTTCCTCCTTCTTCCTGATCAAGCAGGCAAGGTAGTCAATGTCTCTGAATATCACTTTCCTCGGCTGTAAACTGGTGGTAATAACCGCATTATCATGTTCAGATATGGTAGTACTTTTTACTTTTTTTTTTTTTCCCTAGTACTGGGGAGTTGAACCCATACCTCAGGTATACTTTGCACATGCTCTACCACTCACTGAGCTACACCTTCAGCTCCTTTTTTATTTTTGATCTTGAGACAGGATCCCCTAAGTTACACAGGCCACCTTCGGCCTCAAACTTGCAATCCTCCTGCCTCTACCTTCCAAGTTACTAGATTACAGGCAAAGCTGGCAATCTTAAAACTCTGCATCAACATTAGTCATTGTTAAGCCAATTAGATACCTACATAACCTGTCTATGTGTTAACCATAGGATTGGGACCCTGTGTACTATATCTGCCATAGGCTATACCTAAGCTCTCTTTACTCAAGAGAAGGCAGTTGACTGAGTGCCTGTCTCCACCCAGTCCCTGCCCCTTCTTTTATAATCTTTAATCTCTGGTGAAATTCATTTAACCTCAGGCAGTCTTTCTCATACATATACCTTCCTTTTTTCTTTGGTTGTACTTATAAATCAGGAAGTAGCCTTAATCATGCTAGGTAAAGTTAATAACAGTGCTGGAGATTATTTTAAGTGAAATCAGAACTAAAGAAGAATCAGAATCAAATTCATAGCTTTTGAAAGAACACAGGACATACCTTCGAGGTTTCTGCAAGATTCCTTAGTAAATGTTCTTTTTTGCAGATGTACTACATTTTCTACTGTATTCTGGCACAAATAGGCTTTTGTAGTCTGGCCCAGAAAGCTAGGCAAACATTTTAACACAGTTTGTATGTGAAAATGCATTCTAGTTTACTTATAATCGATATATATTTTGTTCATAATTGGGGAACTGCCCAAACAAGTTACCTGCCACCGCCAATGATTTTTAATTACTTCTGTTGTCATGAAGAAAGTACATGGGTGGAGCTAAGCATAACTCATGATCTACTTTTATTTAAAAATTACCACACTAATATCTGGGAAGAGGAGTGGTGTGTTTGGAATATTTATACCCTTAATTTTTTTTTTTTTTTTTTTTTAGTTATATGAGTGAAAAAAAGTCTAGTTTTGGAGCTAGAAAAGATGACTCTTTCATGAACTACTGTATTAGACAGAGTTGCCAGATCATATTAGTAGGCTGTTTTATTGTTTTAAGGAGGTGGAAGAAGGGTGTGGGTAATCAGATGACTTCTCTTTGTGATACTCTAAGTGTGAGCTGTGAAAGGTGATCTGACTGAGTCCAGAGGGCAAGAAGGACCACATGTTGGTAGACAGGCAGGTGCTTCAGTTCTTCATGGGCCCACACCGTGGTCATCCTTTGGAGGGATCAGAAACTGTCTAACTGCTAAGTTAACTGAAAGAAATTGTTAAGTGATCTCAATAGTAGCTTATAAAAATTGTAAGTTATACAAAAATAAGCAGATGTATTTGATGAAGATTTAAAGGATGGAGAAATAGTTTGAAAGCATAGAATTAGGCTGAGCATGGTGGCTCATGCCCATAATCCCAGCACTAGGGAGGCTGACAGAGGAATGCAACTTAAAGACCAGCCTATGCTAAATGGGACAGACCCTACCCCCCAAAAAACAAAAAAGAAATAAACAAGAGAAAACAAAAACAAAAGAAAAAGGAAGAAGAAAAGAAAAGAAAGCATAGTATTAGGAATATGGAGGTAATTATAGGGAAATTGATTTTAAAAGGAATAGTTAAAATTGTTTTACTTAGATGAATAGGAAAGGATGAAGTAAAAGAATACAATATTTTATTAAGCTTTTTAAATGTTTGTCTTTTTAAGCTATGTGCATACTTTGAAAAAATAAAAATTAATATAAAATGAGACATTCTTACATATAAATTGTTACTATCATATGTTGTTGTTGTTGTTGTTAGATGCCATCTAGTCGGTATCCAACTCATAGCGACCCCTCATAGGGTTTTCAATGGCTGACTGTTTCGGGATTGTCTTGGGAGTGGATTGCCAGGCCCTTCTCCCATTTTTGTGGTGCTGGGAATTGAACTTGGGACCTCAGCAGCACAGCGCTCTATCAACTGAGCTAAATCCTAGCCCTACTATCATATGAGGACTGTGTAAATCGTGCATTGTTGTTCTTAGATGCCCTTGAGTCAGGTCTGACTCAGCGACCCTAGGTATTATAGAATGAAAGACTCCCCCACACTGTACCATGCCCGGCATTATGTTAGTGCTTCTCTGCTATTCATAGAGTTTTCAATGGCCGATTGTTTTCGGATTGCTTCAGGAGTGGGTTGCCAGGTCCTTCTCCCACTATTATGGTGTGAGGAATCCAACCCAGGGCCTCAGAGCACAGAGCAGCACTCTACCAACTGAACTAAACCCCAACATAGTAGTAGGATAATAGTGTAATTAAATGAATCAATATGGAATCTTTATTATCTAGTTTCAAAACTTTGTTATTAGATCTATAGTCTGGGTTATATTTGTTTCCAACTTTATATTTCTCTTTAACTTTATTATTTATATATCAGATATGGTCATCTTCCTATGTTGCTACCCATAGCACCTTGTACAATAGCTTACACACAGTTGAGTCTCAAAATATTGTTAACAAATATATTTTCTGGGGTTTTTAAGCCTTTTAAAAATTATTCAAATAATACATGGTCATTGTAGGAAAAAATAGAAAATGCAGAAAAGCAAACAAAAAAATCCTCTCAAAACTTATCTTACCATTTGATAACATCTTTTAAAATGTTTTCCTATGTACCATGTAAGTAAACTTAAAATAAGATTATTCTATGCATACTGTTTTTTAAGCAGCTTTATATATTAAGTATGTTATGAATTATTTCTCTTCCTGGTATTCCCTTGTCTTCATTATTTTTGTTTTGTTTTGTGGTACTAGAGATTGAATCCAGGGCATCGCATATGCTAGACAAGTGCTCTACCACTAAGCTATAGCCAAGCCCCTTTTTTATTTTATTTTGAGACAGGGGCTAAGTTGCCCAGACTGGCCTCGAACTCCCAAGTACTTGGGATCACACCACAGTTGGCTTCCTTTGTCTTCATTCTTAATGACTTCCTAATATTCCACTTATGTGCATATGCCATGATTTATTTAACTAATCCTTTATTAGTGAATATTTGTCCTCTGTTCTTTTTCTTTGTTAACAAGTTGCTTAATGGCTATCCTTGTAGTTTTACATTCTTATTTGGATTTTTTAAAGATAAAGTGGAATTTTTAGATCAGAAGGTATGTACTTTTTTTGGCGGTACTGGGGAATTGAACCTGAGGCCTCACGCATGCTTTTTGCAACCACTGAGCCACACCCCAGCCCATTTTTTACTTTGTATTTTAAGACAAGGCCTCACTAAGTTATGCAGGCTGCCTCTGGTCTCAAACTTGCCATCCTGCTGACTCTGTGCCCGCCCCTGTCCCAGTAGCTGGGATTAAAGGCATGTACCACTCCTTCAGGCTAGGTATGTACAATTTTTATCTGATTACTAAATTGTCCTCCAGAAATCTGTCAGCTCCAGTCCCCATTAGTAAAGAAAAGTGTCTGTTTCTCTACTCTTTCCCTAACTGATGGGCAGAAACATTTATCATTGATGGACTAATTGACATTTCTTTAAATAATAATGAATTTGAACATTTTAAATGTAGATACACACAGCTGTATTTGACCATTTGTGTCTTCTGGTTATTTTTCAAATTTAAAAGAGGTAGAATTCTTATATAAAGGATACATAGTTTGGCTTATATTGCAAGTGTTTTTTCAGTTTGTCTTTTTTTCCCTTATTTTCTTTTTAGTGTTTTTCCCCACTTTATATGAGGTTTCCCTTGCTTTTTTTAATTCAAAACTAACAATGATTTCTAAAACATTTTATCCCAGCATTCATGCTTCAAAAGTTCTAGGCTGAGGATGTAGCTCAGTGGTGGAGTGCCCTCCTAGCATCTGCAAGGCCCTGGTTTCCCAAAGTCATATACGTGGAATGAGATGATTTTCAGAATTTAGTAGGTGAATGCTTCTTACATTTCTTTCTTTTTCCCATCAGGAAAGCCATAGAAGAACTGCTGAAGGAGGCAAAACGTGGGAAAACTAGAGCAGAAACAATGGGACCTATGGGTTGGTAAGTTCCTGAGTAATCTTCCTTAAAACTTAAAAGAGAAACATCTTTGCTGGAGATATCAGTATGTGAGGGGGTGTAAAGCCTTGGGTGCTGAGGAAGTCACCTAAAGGCATATGTGGAGTAAGGACACAGCTGAGGGCCAAATGCTGAGGAGCTCTAGCAGCCCCATTGGAGAGCAGCTGTGGGTGAAGAATGTACAGGAGGATTTTATCATCCCCTTGGTTCACAAATATCTGAGATAAGGAGACACCACTGTACCCAGAGGCACATTTGTGAAAGCAATATTATACCAGTGTTCACCATTTAAGAATTTTAACTGTTTTAACTGTTCAACTGTTTTAATTATACCTCTTAGTAAATTAAGATTTTTTTTAAATTAACTTTTACTGTAAATATTTTGATTATGTACAGTTTGGACATGTAGAACTAAAGTTTACCTTTGCAGTTTCTGTAGAAAATAGATCCTGTTCGCAGGTTCGAGACCCGAAGCAGTCTGCATAACTTAGTGAAACCCTGTCTCAAAAAAGTAAAAAAATGGGCTGGTCCAGCACTTGCAGAGCATGCAAGCTTGAGGCCCTGTGTTCAACCCCCAGTACCACAAAAAAAAAAAAAAAGAAAAGAAAGAAAGAAAGAAAATAGATCCTGTTCAAACTTCATATAAACAAAGGAAGAATTTAACCTTAAGAATTAATTCTACTCTTTTAGGCACTTTAGCAATAACACTCAGTAGCTATTCAGGAAATGTGCTGATTTTACATCTTTTATCTACATTTAAAATTTTACTACAGTGAAATACTGTGGGCTATTAAAAAGAATTAGCATAAAGGTGGGGAAATAGTAGAAGCTAGACTTCTGAACATACCTCATTTTGTAGAGTTGTCTTTTGGAAGTATGCACATGCTTTACATAAAACATAAAACAAAACTAAATCAAAATACAGGGAAAAGGTAATCCCTAAAAATCAAGCATAGTAAAGCAAATAGCCCTAGATAAACTAGTGAATGGTTGTGTTAGCCACACAAAAATGTTTCAAGTGATCTGAAATTTGATTTCAAAAAGATAAAAGGGAACTACAAAGAAACTGTTTGCAGTCATTATAGTGTTAATAATAATATTGATGTTGATATCCTGAAAGTATATAGTAGAATAAAACAAATGAGTAAATATTTATTTTCTATATATAAATACGAAGACTTCCAGTGTAAAAGATAAAAATATAAACTTGGTAGTTAAAAACTTTACTATTACTTAGATTTGAATTGGAAATATTGATATGAATTTGTGCTATGTTTTTTTCTTAGAAGGGAGAAGAGGAGAGATGGTGGGAAAAAGCTTCTTCTAGCTCTGGTATACAGAAAAGTCCTAGAGACAATAACCACTCACCTAGTAACAGTGAACACTACTGCTGCCCAGGCTGTGGTATATAAATACCATTTCTCACTAACAAGAGAGGGATCCTTGGAGTAATAACTGATTGCAAATGTGAAGCAGTGTTCAGAGTTCACTGAACTGCAAAGTTAGAGGTCAGAATCTCCAAGATAGCCATCACTTCTTAGTTTCTAATACTACCTTTAGCTTCAGTAATTCACTTGTCAAACTCATAGAATTCACTGAAATCTGTTATATTCATGGTTGCAGATCGTCACAGGGAAGGGATACAGATTAAAATTGGGTAAAAGTAGAGATATAACGCACAGAGTCTGAAAGGATTCAGAATGGAAAGCCTCCATTGTTTTCTCCCCTGAGAAACAGAACACACTACCCTCCCAGCATCAGTGTGTGATGCAGGGAACTTTGCCAACCAAGGCAGTTCCCCTGAGCCTCAGCATCATGGTTTGAGTATAAAGTGCCCTCCAAAGGTCATCTGCTTTCCTATTTGGTCCCCAGCTGGTGGCACTGTTTGTGGAGGTCATAGAACTTTGGAGGCAGGTCTTAGCTTTGCAGAGGTGATGTCACTGGGGGCGGGATTTTAGAGGTTTTTACCTCAGACCAGCAGCCCAGTTGTCTCTCTGCTGCCTCCTCACAAAAATGTGAGGTCTTCCACCACAGACCCTGCTGTCACCACCACGATGCCTACCAGTATTATGCACTAATCTACTGAGCACTTCCAATGAATCTCTTCCCCCATGTTTATTTCAGTTGGTTTTTCTGGTACAGTGATGACAGCTGACTGATACACTCAGTGTTCCAAGTTTTTTTTATTGGGGCTCCATTATGTAGGTGTGATTGATTTATTGCATGGTTGATCTCAGTTTCCAGGTTGGCTTATACCACATAGCCTAAAGCTCTTACCCTAAATCACATGGTAGGTCTTTCTGGCATGGCCAGCCCTCATCTAAGACTCTTAGGTGTGGACAGCTCTACTCTAAACAAAGACATTTCTATCAAGTGAGACATAGATTACCTTCTAGAAGCTGAGGGCAAAGGCTGGTTCCCCCTTCGGGCAAAGCCAACTCTTTATAGGAAAATGTATAAGAGGAGGTGGAAAATCTTGTCACATCAGAAAGCAAAAAAACTGTCAAAGACTAATGCAATCAGTTGGTAGAGTACTGCTCCGCACTCTCTAAGGACCTGAGTTTGATCCCCGCACTGCAAAAAAAAAAACAGGAGAAGGATGTGGCAATCCTCTCCTGAAACAATTAACCATTGAAATCTCTACGAGGGTCACTATGAGTTGGACCAAATTTGACATTACCTAAGAACAACAATGTAGCAATCATTTTACAAGTCCTAATAATAGATTGCCTGCAGGTGTACCACTGTGGCATCCAATCCTGTCAGATCTTGGAAGCTAAGCAGGGTTGGGCCTAGGTAGTACCTAGGTGGGAGACCACCTAGGAACATGGGGTGCTGTAGCGTTGGGAGAAGGAACTTGCAACCCACTCCGAAAAAACAATCAGCCATTGAAAACACTATGAATAGCAGAGAAGCACTAATAATAGTATTTCGCCTATTGTACACAGGGTTGCTATGAGTTGAATACCAATTTGACAGCACCTAACAACAATGATAGATTGGATCTAAGCAACAGCTGCCACATCTATCAGGTGGTATGTAGGGGTGTTTGATTTAAAGGAATTAATGTTAGATTTTTTTTTAAGGTACGACACAGTATTGCTGTTATTTTAATATGTAAAAAACATTATATTTTATAAATTTGTTCTGAGTGCTTATGGATTACATAAGAAAATGAAATAATCAAGTATAAATGAGTCAATCTGCATATAATATATGTAATCATCTTAGATTCAGTAACATGCCTGCTTCCTGAGAGGATGGTTTTGAAAATTCTGTGGAATAATATGTACAAAGACACCCAGCATGGGTCCTTCTTACCCCTCTGTCCTTCACAGAAATAAGGCACCTCTTTAGAGTATTGAAAAGCAAAGATGTCACATTGAAGATGAAGGTGCGTCTGACTCATGCCATGGTATTTTCAGTCGCATCATATGGTTGTGAAAGCTGGACATTGAACAAGAGAGACAGAAAAAGAATTGATGCTTTTGAATTGTGGTGCTGGAGACGTCTATTGAATATACCATGGACTGCCAAAAGAACCAA
>VMDO01012146.1:23500-63594 GCA_007922755.1 Pedetes capensis | reverse complement strand
GGTCTCCTATCCAAGTACTAACCAGGCCTGACCCTGCTTAGCTTCTGAGATCTGACAGGATCGGATGCCACATTGGTATGGTGCAGGCATGTTAAAAATGTATATAGTATATATACTACTGTCAATCTGTATATTAAAAAATGGGTAAAGCTTCATTTCTCATATTTTAGATGTATATGTGTTCTGTGTGTTAGGTGCCGTCGAGTCATGTCTGACCCTTGTTGGATTTTCAGTGGCTGATTGCTTCTAGATTCAGGACTGTTTCGGGAGTAAGCTGCCAGGTCCTTCTCCCATTTTTGGTGGTGCTGGGGATGGAACCCATGGCCTCAGGGACCACAGAGTGGCACTCTACCAACTGAGCTAAACCCCTGCCCCATATTTTAGATAGCAAGATTAAATAAATGTTCTTCCTATACCCTTTTTGGGGGCTTTTGGAGGCTCCTGGAGAAGCTGTTTCTGGATGACCTCTTACCGAAATGACACATAACCTCTCCCAGTAGTTTCATGTCACGGGCAAACAGGCTGGTGCCTCTGCTCTCGCCAGCATGCAATGGCCTGCTGCACAGATCTCTAGCCCCTTTGTACAGTCTGCAAGGGCACATACACACAGTTGTTGGGCAGGGAGGAAGTGGTCTTTGCAACAGAACCACAGCGGTGCCTGGTCAACCTTTATCTTACAGAAAATTCTCCTCCCCACCCCCTTACTTCCTACCTCCCCTTGGGTTCTCCTCTTTCCCCTCCTCTCCTTCCCCTCTCCTGGAGGCTAAGTGGTAAAACCAGGTGAGTTTGAGAGCTGGGCTGCAGTACCCTAATAGTGGGGACCTCCAAGCACACCAATCACCCCCTACTCTCCTGCCTTCTTACCTCTGGAACCCCAAGCAATTGAAAAATTTCCAAACCCTGCCTCCACCTCAAGCAATGCAGCCTAATCACCAACCACAGGGCACTTCTGTAATTTGGAGGGTGGCAGCCAGTGAGGCCCAGCGTAAACAGGCTCGCTCCTTAGAAACAGAGCTATTTCCCTCCTGGGGGAAGGGGCAGATAGGAAGCTGCCACAGCTTACTCTCTGTGAGCAAAACAGGAACTTCACTTCTAAGAAGACACAAGGAAATGCCTCTGTACCTTCTCCCCAGTAGAGGAGCCAAAGTGTCCCTAAGAACTCAACATCCCCCTCCAGCAGTCATCTGGACAGAAGAACCCTGCCCTTCCACACTGTGGGAACCACAGTCATGTTTCCTTTGGATTCCACACTCAGAGGGGTTTTGACCCATCCCTGATGCACTCCCAGCTTTGCCCCAATCCTGGAACAGCCTTGGCAGCAGTGCCTACCATGGGGGCATGGAGGTGGGTGGAGTAGAAAGCCAGGGGTCTGGGGGTGCCCTGCAGAGGCAATGCAAGCCCTCAGCAGTGGCCTGAGAAAGCCAAGAGCCCAGGGAGGGTGAGGCACCAGGAAGTCAGCCCATGGCAGCCCCGCCAGTGTGTCCCTGAGTGGCACAGGCAAGACACATAGCAGTCGAGAAGCTGAGAGAGAAAGGGGTGAATGGTGAAAGCAGCAATGGGGAAGGTGCCCCCAGGGGTTCCCCGCACCCATACCCCATGGAAAAGAGTAACAGGGAGCTAGGCGAGAAAAGGGACAGAAGAGAAGGCGTGTTGGTGAATCTGTCCTTCCACATCCCTGGAGTTGGTTTAAACCACAAGAAGCCAACTGTGCCCCCAAAGGGGACCCCCCAAAAGCTCCCACAGACCTGGCATGGGGCCCAGAGCCCCCCACCCTCCCTACGAATCCTCCTTCTGGAGTTTGCTGTACTGTTCTTGTCATTCTAAACATGCTTTCCCTGGGTGGTCATGGCTGTCCTTTGGAAAGTGCTCTGGGGACACCAAAGTCACCTCTGGGCTGGAACTGAGGGCCAGCTCCCTGGCCAACCCCACAGCTCCGTAGGGAGCCTTTCTGACAAGCCCCCAGCCCCCGGTTGGAGAAGCAGGCCGGCGGACCTCAGCTAGTCCTCTGTTTAATACTCTGCTTAAAGCAAAAGCCCATGTCTGAATAACACCCTTATGGGTTTGCATCGCAGACAGCTCATGCCCCTCTTTGCTGGGCTGTTCAGGGGCTTGCAAACAGCTCTTCTGCTCAAAAGTCAGGGCCGAGAGTGGGGCAAACACTATTGCACACTGCCCCATTCTTTTGTTCTTGTCCTGCTTGCTCAAGGGGACCTGCTGTAACCAAAGTCACTGCCGTCACCTCCAGACTGCCCCCGGGGAGGGGAAAGAGTGGGTAGTAGAAGGCTTTGCCAGTGGGCACTGCCTATGCCTTCCAGAGCCATGGATGAGTCACGGCTGGTTTGTACAGTAGGCTCCAACTCAACCAGAAGGACACTGGTCAGCACCCCCAACCCCAGACTAAATGACAGGCTCCAGTTAGCGCCTCCCCTTGCTGAATACCAACTTCCTTCCTCTAACACTAGCGCTTGCTCACCAAGATGAGGAAGGATATCTGTCTGGTGCCTCCCAGGTGAAGCTCAACCTTCCCTCTAACCCCTCCTCCCAGGTGCTCTGAATGTTGACCCAGGCAGACGTGTGGCCCTGAGGACAGTCTTCACTCCTGCAAGAGTCCTTCATGCCCATGCCCCCACTCTGTTAGTCAGTAGCATCAGGGTTTGGACTCACTTGGCAGTGTAGACCCGCTCAAAGGCAAGTGTCCCCGTCCTCTGGAAGCTCCGTCCATTCTGCATCTTGCTTTCATGTTCCACCTTGTGGGCAAAGAATGCTGCAAGAGAGAAACATTTGGATTTGGTTCATATTGGGCATGTGTAAGAATCCGTTATTTAACTGTTTTACTAGAATATTAAAATGTCTCCCTGACCTGATCTCCAAACAGCCCTAAACAGCCTCCATCAAATGTCATTTAGCAAAATTGTATTCAGCAGCATTTGCTCCCTCCTGATCCCTGTGTTTGGACTTGGGGATGCAATAGTGAGCAAGACACAGTCCCCGCATTCAGGATCTTATGGTCGAAAGAAAGAGACAAACAAGGAAAGCAAAAAAACACTACAGAATGATTCACCTGAGAGGAAATTGAATACACAGTGCTATCAAGGATCAGGGCAAACACCTTAATTCATTGCTCAAGTCACAGGATTTCCACAGGAAACAATGTCTAAGATAAAATCTGAAGAACAGGTAGGAATTAGCCAAGCAGATGGAGGGAGCAGGGGACAAGACAGGAGATCGCTCTACTCAAGTGGAATAGCATATGCAAAGGTCCAGCGGCAAGAATCATCTGAGGCTCAGGATACCTAGCTTAGCACAGAGCATGGAGAAGGCTGGGGAGCAGGACCCAGAAGAACTACAGATGAAACCAAAGAGGTAGGTGGTGAATTGTTATGTCAATGACATATATCTATTTTCCCTTGACACATGCTAGACATTTACTTTGCATCTGAGAATGAAACAGACCAAGAGCCTTGGCCCAAGGAGCTTATGTTCCAGTAAGGATAGTGGAGGAGACAGATCAGACAAAGTAAACAAAACACTCAAACTAAAAGCATACGGTGTGTTGCACTATGGTCAAAAGAGAAAGGAGAGCCTGGTAAAGAGAGGTAGACATGTTTTGTAAAATGCCCAGAGTAAAGCTCAATGACAAAGCAACGCCCAAGCCAAGGCTCAAAGGAGGTAATCATTGAGAAGTGTCCACTGGGTTTAGCCAGGTGGCTATGACCCTGGAGGGCACTGTGCAAAAAGACTTGGTATTTAGTTCCATTTGAAAGCAACAAGGAGTTATTGATGGGCTTAAGTGAAGAACTGGCATAAACAGAGTCCCCTCTGTCTTTAGTGTGACCAGTATTTAAACAGGTCAGACCCAGGATGGGGGAAAATGATAGAAGCTCCTTAGACCAGTGGCTGTGGATGTGTAAGAGATGGCAAGGGAGCAGAACCCAGAGTGGGTGAGGATAGATTATACAGTGGAGGAAGGAAGTCAGTCAGCCCCTTTCTCTCTTTTCCTCTTTCTCCTCCTCCTCCTCCTCCTCCTTCTCTTGCCTCTTTCTCTCTCTCTCTCTCTCTCTCTCTCTCTCACTCTCGCTCTCTCTCTCGCTCTCGCTTTCTCTCTCTTGCTCTCTCTCTCCTCCCATTTTATTCTCCTACTTAAGAGTGAAGGGGGAATGTGAGTTCCTTTTTATCTACTTCATACTATCTTCCAAAAAAAAAAAAAACCAGGAAAAGGGTGCCTTGTCAATTGTGTGGTGAATAAAAGCTTTTCGTGTTTTTTGTTTTTTTGGTTTGGTTTGGTTTGGTTTTTTGTTTTTGTTTTGTTTGATTCTTTGTTCTTGTTTTTATCAAAAACACATCCCTTTTGTGGGAACACACCCATTTTGAGCATACCTGTAGGGCTAGCTTGTACAAAGGAGGGCTCAACCCCACTCCAGGTTTTCTGGTAGGACGTTAACATACATTCCTTTACTAAGTCTGGCGTCCACCCTGGGAAGAAGTGAGCACTATCCCTGCTCCCTAGACAAGAACACCACTGCCAGGGAGAGGAACTGTGTACCCAGGAACGCTGGAGCTGGGAAATCCAATCCAGCTGAGCACAAGAATATGTCTCTCCTCTGCTGCTACCGACACTCCCTACAGGTCTCCATCAGCCACACAGGGTGGAATCCACCTGCCTATTCTCAATGTCTCCACTCGCAGAGAGTATGAGAGACTTCTGAAATGTAAATGGGTAGGAGGGAGAAACTCAGAGGTTACTTCCTCAGCCAGCAGCACAGCGTGGCTCTACTTCTCGATATCTGCCTCTCCTCTTCCCTTCCATTCTCAGCAAAGCAAAGCTTTCCTTTTTTCCAAGCCTTCAGCCCTTTCCTTGACCCATCTCCATCACCCTCTTGAGGTCTTTGTGTCATCATGGTTGCTGCCACTCCTGGAACCCTCTGGTTTTTCTTTTCTTCTTCACTTCACCCAAGAAACACCTGCAGACCTTTCCTACCCATAAACCCAAATGAAAGTAAGTCTGCCTCAATCCAGTATTCCACGAGGGGCAACCTCTCCTTCCTTTTTGAACCCAACTTGGAAAAATCGGTTGCCTTTGCCTGCTTTTCACCACACACTCACTTCCCAACCCCCTGCAGTCCTTCAGGAGGTTCTAGAAATGATGTGTGCAAAGACCCACCAATCCTGGCTGGCTGCTAACATGAAAGCAAAACCAGCAAGATAGACACAGAGACTCTCATGAAGGGATGGCTGAAAACAGTTACTGAGAATCCACTGCAGGGCCACTGACAGCTACCCTCCCTGTTACCTCCTGCAATATCTTCAACAGCCACCAGTGGAAGTGATTATCTACTCCACTCCTTGGGAGGAACCTGAGGGTCAGAGAACTCACATCACATAAAAAGATCTGAAGATTTTAGTTAATCAGCAAAACAATAGGAGTCAGTAGGGTGACTGACACATGTTCCCAAGAGAATAACTCCTACATGTTGTTGTTTTTGTTAGGTGCCCTCTAGTCAGTATCTGACTCATAGTGACCCTCATAGGGTTTTCAATGGCTGACTGTTTCGGGATTGCCTTGGGAGTGGATTGCCAGGCCCTTCTCCCATTTTTGGGGTGCTGGGAATTGAACTAGGGACCTCAGAAACTGTAGCGCAGCGCTTGACCCACTGAGCTAAATCCCAGCCCCAACTCCTACATAGGTTATTTTAATAGGATTGGCATCTGGATAGGAGGAACAAGTTTCCCTGAACAGTGCTCCCAAATCCTTGTACTGCAGGACCATCGCATCTCCCCTCTTTGCTTTAGAGCAAGAGAAGATTTAGAGGGTGCCAGGTCCTCCCACTTTCCCCTACAGCCAGAAGGGATGTAGGAAAGGTGCTTCTGAAGGAGCAAGTCCTTCCTCCACGTTCTCTGACATCACCACCCTTTGGGTTGCTTTCTTATCCCAATCACATGAGTTTAGTTTCCTGTGAAAATCACTTTCTCCAGATGCAGATGCTCCTCTGCTTACTGTGGGGTATGTCCCTGACACATCCACCATAAACTGAAAAATATGTTAGTCAAAAATGCATTTAATCCTCCTAACCTTTCAAACACCATAGTTTAGCTTAATCTACCTAACACATGCACAAAACACTTACATTCTTCCATGTGTCTGGCAGCGTGTTGTGTTGTGAGGGCTTGTGCGGTGCCATGATGCTGAAAGCTATGCTACTGATATCTCAGATACCAGCAGGGCCACCCATGGTCAACAGATTTCAGCTGAGCTTCCAGACTAAGACAGACGAGGGAGAAGGACTTGGCAGCCCACTCCTGAAACAATTAGCTATTGAAAACTCTGTGAGTACCAGAGAAATACTGTCAAATACAGTGAGGAAAAATGAACCTTCTAGACCAGAACACATTTAAGAAATGACTAGGGAAGAGTTACCTCCTCAAGGAAGAGTTGACCTTAATTATGGGAATGGAGTAAAGCCCCTAAGACCTCCATTTGCTGAGGTAGCACAACTCAAAATGAGATGAAACACAACAATGCAACAATGGCTCAAACATAAAAAGATTGTGTGCATGGCACATTGTTGGATAGGGTTTCACTGTGTTGTAATAGGGTTGCTATGAGTCGGATCTGACTCAATGGCACCTAACAACAAGGCAGAGTCATCTAACACAAAGCCTATTTTATAATGCTAATGAATATTCTGGGTAATTTATTAAATACTGAACTGAAAGTGAAAACGCAGAATGGTTATATGGGTACACTTTGAACTCTTTGTAAAGTTGAAAAATCATAAGTGAAGCCTTCGTAAGTCAGGAACCATCTGTAAGCTTTTCCTATGTTGTCTCACATCCAAGCTGTTGGCAGTGGGGCAGGAGAAAGCAGAGGCTGTCTGCCTGCTAGTCATAGAAAAGGCATTCGTCTACCCTCCCTGGGGAACCACGCTTTGATAGTTTTGAGCTAGGTTTCTTAGAACAATGCATTTTAAACTTGCTCTATTTGCCAAATCTGCATTCTGCTGGATTAAACTGGAAGAGAGCCAGAAGTTCAAAGAGCTTGATGACTAAACAGCTTCTGAGGGCAGAGGAAGAAGTTACGCCAGGTGGGCTGGGCTGGGTTCTGCCTACCCTCAGAAGACCAGGCTCACAGAACAGACACTGGCAGGAACACACATGGTACTGTACCTTGTTGTGTAGGGACACAGAGCATGAAGTGCCCAGTATCGTGGGATTTTTTTTTTTTTTAAACTAACAGAAAGGTTTCAGAACAGCATTTTTGGGGTGGAAGGAGAAAAGCACGGTTTTTGCATATCTTTTTAATTCAGATGAGTTTGTGGTTGCAACACTGAAGTTAACTAGAATTGCAAAAAGAGTCTTGATCCTGCATCTGGACCTTCATATTTGCCTAACAACTCACAGTTACAAATAAGTAGAGATGTTATCTCTCAGCTCATCTCAATAGTCCTTGCTGCCCCTAACAGGCATATTCAGCAGTTACAAGAGTTCTCAGTGGTGATCTCAGCCTTGTGGAGCTCAGGGGACTCTAAACACCAGGGCTTATCCTAAGCTTCTACAAGGTGTGCACACGGGCCCTTCTATGGCTTTACATGGGCAGCAGAAACTCCCTTTCCTGAACATGGGCTGGGAGACAGCTCTTTGTGGTCACTGTGTGCACAGATTGCCCAAGCTGCCTCCCAGGGGGCTGAGGAGGGGTGGGTCAGTGATGTGCAGGTCATGCTAGAACATCCTGGTCATATTTGCCCAACATGAGGAGGTCTCCAGCCCGACAACATAGCTCCTTGCTGATCTACACTTGTGCCTTTCCGACCAGGAACCCCCCTTCACATGCAGGTTTCATGAACTCTGCTTGTGAGGTCATTGAATTCTGTCTTGCATAGATTGTGAGCAGTGGAGGACTTCAGATCATACTTGTGAAGACTCAGACCTTTGGCCATCTATAATTTTACCTCCTCTCCCTAATTGTGCTACAGGGGAAAACTTAATCCCACCTGCCAAAAACAATTAGAAATCTCACCATCCAATCCAAGGAGTCTCAGTGTTTGCTGGGCTACCCTGGAGAAGCCCAGTACCCACTGGACAGAACAGGGCAGGGTCCCCAGTGCATCTCAGTTGTTGTTGGTGTTGTTAGGTGCTGTCAAGTCGGTATCCGACTCATAGCAACCCTCTGTACAACAGGGGAAACACTATTGTCCATGCTTCTCTGCTGTTCATAGGGTTTTCAATGGCAGATTGATTTTTGGGAGGGGGTTGCCAGGTCCTTCTCCCAAGCCTACAGCTTTTGGTGTTCCCAGGCGGTCTCCCATCCAGGTACTAACCAGGCCTGGCCCTGCTTAGCTTCAGAGATCTGAGGGGATCGGATGCCACAGGGCTACGGCTGCTGGCACATCTCAGTTAGGAGAGAAGAAACTTTGTACTCACAACAGGGAGCCTTGTAGCTTCTCCTCACTTGGCTCTGAACTGAAAGGGGGCAGGTAGGAATGAGCTTGAACTTCCCAGCTGAGCCCAGCCCAACTGCATAGGCAGGGGAGAAGGCACTTGTCCCCTAATGGGTATAAAGAGAAGGGCCAGAAGGGAGACCCTGCCCAGAGCTGAGCAAATGCAACCAGATTCTGGAAGGTTGATGCAGGCTCCCTGCTACCCCCTTTCCTAGAAGGCAGGAGGGGCAGCTACCTTGCTCATTTCCATCTTGCTCACTGCTCTTTCCCTTGGCCCACAGGATACTGTTGGAGCAGAACAAGACCTCTGTAAGTGCATACAGGTTAAATATTTACTCTCTAGTCAATTTATAGGGCAAGAGAGCCTTGTGGGAAATAGCAATGGCTTGAGGAAGTGGTGGCCTCAATAAAGCCACTTGTTCCTTCTCTGAGCTGCAACTCAATCGGGTATAATTTAGTATGAAAACATTTGGGTCTGAAAGGCGAACATTGTTCTTCTACATATAGGAAACATCCTTGGAGAGTGCAAACTGGGGCCTCTAATGTGGAGGCCAAGGGAAAGGTGAAATCGCCAGCATCTCTACACACTCAGGATGGGGACCAGCCAGGCATGGTGGCCCATGCCTTGTAATCCTAGCACACAGGAGGTTGAGGCAAGAAGATCACGAATTTGAGGCCAGCCTGAGCTACAGAGACAGAGTTCCAAGCCAGCTTGAGCTACACAGAAAGACCATGTCTTTAAAAACAAAACAAACAAAAAAATGGAGACAAAAATCAAAATAGCCCCAAGTAATTCAATACTCCATGTTCCAAAGTATGACAGTACATAAACATTCAGGAGTTACCACTAAGTCACAGCAGCGGCCCTTAGTAATCACTTTCCTATTTTCTCTGTCTTAAACTATGAAAAACAAAGCTACTGGAGATGCTTATAAAAATAGTTGGAGGCATCCCTAACTCAAAACTAAAGGAGGTAGTTACATACAGCCCTGACTTTTGCAGATCTGGGTGCCTGCTTCTTTTTGTAACTGATAGCAGGGTTAATGAAAATGCAAATTCCAAACAAGAACATTTTTCCTCTCTCTCAGTATATAATACAGATGAAAAATGCTTCAAAATTGATCTGGGTGTGGTGGGGCACACCTGTCATCTCAACACTCTAGAGGCAGAGGAGAGTCAAGGCCAGCCTGAGCTACATAGTGAGACCTTGTCTTAAAAACCAAACAATAGCGTGCTGGGTGCGGTGGCGCACACTTGTAATCCCAGCGGCTTGGGAGGCAGAGGCAGGAGGATTGCAAGTTCAAGACCAGAGGCAGTCTGCATAACTTAGCGAGACCCTGTCTCAAAAAGTAAAAGAAAATGGGCTGGGGGCGCAGCTCAGTGATCCAGCACTTGCAAAGCATGCAGGCGCGAGACCCTGGGTTCAACCCCCAGTACCACAAAAAAGAAAAAAACCAAACAATAGCCACAACTATAGATATCTAGAGGGGGAAAAAATGTCACTGAAAGAAAAAATACCAAAGTAAAAATACCAAAGTAAACGATCAGGTGATTTCCTCTTTATAGTTTCCAGTACACCAATACACTTCTCAAATTCACTTTTTTTCTTTTTTTTTTTTTTCTTCTACTTTTTCTATTATTTTTTATTCCTGCAGATGACGGGTAAGCTCAGATGCATTGCAATCAAGTTAGTTAAGCCCAACATCTGAGTGAACGTGTATCTCATGCTCCCTTTCTAGGCTCCTCGCCTTCCACCCCGCCCTGGCCATGTTCATTAATAGTTAAAATGCCAACAACTGACACTACCGTGAGATTTTTCCTCCAGCCCTTAGGTTGCTGCCTTTTCTCTGCAAACATGAGTAGTCATCACCACTAAGATGAGAGAAAGACTAGGAAAAGGAAAACCCGAAAATTCACACAGAAAAATGTGAGCACCTGTATACCTTCAGATAAATAGAAGCAGAGATAAGGCAACAGCGTGGGTGTACTCACACAATTGTCTGAGCCTGACGTACAAACACCCATCGAACAAAATGCCCCGTTCTCCCTGAGCAACGGGCTTCCCTTACCATTCTGGACCACGCTGATGAGGGTGACAATGGCCAACAGGACAATATTGCCCACGGTCTCTTGATCCATGCTTGGTTCAGGCTCCCCAGAGGGTAGTGGTCTGGCCCCAGAGCCAAGCCTCACTGAGCAGGAAGGGGAAGTACAGCCTGCACGCTGGCTTTCATCATTAGAATTTCCGAAGATCCCCAGCACACTTACACAAAGCCACCGTCTTCTTCCTCCTTTTTTTTTTTTTTAAGTTAGCCACCAAAGTGTCCAAGCTGTGTGACCTGCCAGGAAAAGCAGGGCTAGGGGAAGAGCAGATGGGCGGCACTTTCCCTGCACTGCCTTGTCATGAGAAGCCTCCTTGCGAGCCTGCAGTGTGAATCCTGGACCCAAGACCTGTCCAGCACTAACCTGTGCGGGAATCAGGGGATTTAGGAGCCATTCCATCTCTGACATCAGCAAAGAGAAAGAAAAGAAGGAAAACTGAGACTTTTTTGTTCTTGTTCTTGTTGTTAAAGTATGCAGTACCCAAAAAGAGTTGCATCCTGAGTGCTTCTTTTGTTCGTTGAGTTTCTGGGGGAAGATATAACAACAACAACAAAAAAGCAGGGTAGGACTCAGAGTAACAATCACATAGGCTGGGATGAATGGATGAATAGATGGGGATGAGAGTGAGAAGGCTGATGTCTCTTCCTGCAGAAAAAAGTACTGCAAAGAACAGAAGTATTAACTTTTAGGTGCCACTGAGTTGGGTCTGACTCACAGAGACCCTATGTACAACTGAACGAAACCCTCCCTGACACTGTGCCATGCCTGGCACTATGTCAGTGCTTCTCTGCTCTTCATAGGATTTTCAATGGCTGATTGTTTCAGGGCTGCTTCTGGAGTGGATTGCCGCATCCCTCTCCCACTTTTTGCAGTACTGGGGATTTAACCCAGGGGCTCAGAGAGCATAGAGTGGCACTCTACCTACTGAGCTAAACCCCAGCCCTCCCAAACCTATAGCACGTGGTATTCCTGGGCAGTCTCCCATCCAAGTACTAGCCAGGCCTGAACCTGCTTAGCTTTTGAGAATCAGGTGGGATTGGACACCAGGGTGGTACAGCTGCAGACAAAGATAAAAACTAAACCAAAGAATACAGTAGTGGTCAGAAACAGTTACTGGATGATCCCCAAGGAAAACTTCTAAATGGGGAGTGTCAACACTAAAACAGGTCTTCCCTGAAATTCTTTCCTACCAAATAATAAGAGGAAGGAATTCCTACTGGACAGAAAGTGTACAAGTGAACCTGCTGAGTGGATGAGAGGGATCTCCTGGCACTCAAAAGGTCAGCTTTCTTGGTACAAACAGCAATCTCACAGAGGTTATACAGGAAAATGCAGGATTCCTGCAATCTTTGCCTCAGACTTAACTATTTGGCATTGATTAAGAGGTGCTTTTATCAACCCCCACTTCAAAAGAGGACATTGCCTACTGTCATTGCTGGCAGCATCGAGCTTCATCTCAGCATGGGGAAAAGATCGGAAAAGATCATAGCCCTGTAGCTACAACAGCAGAAGCCAGCTGAGTGTCTCCACTTCAACCTCAAGAGGAACATGTTGGTGGAGGCAGTGTGCAATGCTTGGATGGGCAGAAGCCAATAGCTGGGGCATACTGATAGGTCATGGTACTCCTAGCACTCTCTGAGAACCTGGGACACTTTGAAGAGGATAGAGTGGTGATTCTTCGGAAGACAGAACCAATATTCAGCTTGGGGTGGGGTTGGGAGATAAGAAGAAGAAGAAATATAATTATTATTATAGAAATTAGTTCACACAATTATGGAAGCCAAGAAATCCCATGATCTTCTAGCTGAAGACCCAGGAATGTTGGTGGTATAAATCAGTCTCAGTCTAAAGGATTGATAACTGGGGAGACCAATGGTACAAGACTAGGTCTGAGTCCAAAAGCCAGAGTACCAGGAGCTCTGATGTCCCAAGGCAGGAGAAGATGGATGTCCCAGCTCAAGGAGACGAGAGAATCTACTCTTCTTCACCTTCTGTTCTGTTTGGTCCCTCAACAGATTGAATGGTGCCCACCCACATTAATGAGGATGAATCTGCTTTGCTGAGACCAATGGTTCAAATGTTAATCTCTTCCAGAAACATCCTCACAGACTCACCCAGAAATAGTATTTTACCAGCTACCTGGGCTTCCCATAGCCCAGTCAACTTGATACATAAAATTAATCATCACAGAGTTATAACACAATTGGTCAGGGACCCAACTAGCAAGATTTGCATATGTACCATATTGATATCTCATTTGTATGTGCAGTTTTAGTAAGTTTCCAGGGATGGTTAGATTTCAGAGGACAAGGAGTTTAAGCCCTCATAAAGAGTTAGCTGTTCTAATATTCACCATATCTTAGAGCTGATGCCTCTGGAGTGAAAGCAAATCCCCTCAAAAAGTTGTCCAGTTGTGCCAGGCACCATGGTGTTAGGTGCCATCGAGTTGGTATCTGACTCATAGCTACCCTCATAGGGTTTTCAAAGGCTGACTGTTTTGGGATTGCCTTGGGAGTGGATTGCCAGGTCCTTCTCCCATTTTTGTGGTGCTGGGAATTGAACTCGGGACCTCAGAGGCTGTAGCACAGCGCTCTACCAACTGAGCTAAATCCCAGCCCTAGCTCAAACTAGCTTGGGCACAAGGAGAAAATTATTTGCTTGAAGAATCCAAAGAACTAAGCAATCAAAAGTTATAAAGAGCAGAGATGCGATTGCATCTTGGAGCTAGGGAGTTCTTCCACACACTCATTCTTTCTCTCTCTCAAATACAGCCCTGTCAAATGGAGCCACCTGCCCCCACTTTCTTTCTCTCCTTCCATGTCCCTCCCCCCGTCCTCCATCTCTATCTCTCCAGCTTTTCTTAGTATGTCAGACTTACTAAGCAGAAATTTTTTTTCTGCATGGTAGAAAACATATCTACCTATAACTTGAGAATTGTATATCTTACATCATCTGTCACCTGTCAGAAATGGACTACTCTCATCTAAGCTGTTAGGACAACCTCACTGGCCCAGGGTGGCCAGGTGCTCCTTCCCAGAAGGTCAAAGAGATGGCAGGAAAAGGAAAGAGCCCAATAGTTCCCACACTCATCCTATGGTTGAGGGGAATGTTCCCTAAAGAAAAGTGTAGGGAGTGCTGGGGATGTCTAGTATGGTGCTGTGACTGTCCACTGCTTCTCATCCTAGATTAAAATTTTCAGTGTTGAAAAAGGTTTCTCAGCTGGACACTGTGGTGCATGCCTGTAATCCCAGAAGCTCAGGAGGGGGAGACAGGAGGATCACAATTTCGAGACCAGAGGCAGTCTGCGTAACTTAGCAAGAACCAGTCTCACAAAAGTAAAAAAATGGGCTGGGGGTGTAGCTCAGTGGTCCAGCACTTGCAAAGCATGCTAGCCTAAGACCCTGGGTTCAACCCCCAGTACTGGGGGAAAAAAAAAAAAAAAGAGTTCTCTGTGCTGCGCTCTGGAGTCTTAGAGCTCACCCTCATCTCTTTCCTGCCCTAGTTTTTGTTTGTCCTATGTAAGTGTGTGCCCCCTGTGCCAGCACAGAGAAAACAGCATCCTCAAGGATCCAAAAAGGCTGCCTGCCAGCAAGGCCACTGGGAGTCTTCCCAGCCCCACGGGAGGCAGGGGACCAGGAAGGGACCACCTTTTGCTTGTTTCCTAAGCCTCTGGAGCCCTGCCAATAGGGGGACGATGTCCAGCCATTGCACTTCAGAAGGCCAAGAAGCTCTTAGCCGCCCCCTCTGAGCTCCCTGGAATCCCCGGAGCGTGGAGAGCACGCGCTAGTGCTGAGTCCACTTCACATGGGAAAAGCGTGTTAATAGCAGCCGAGATGCCCATTAAATTACAGCGCGCACATTAAGATTCTGGCTGCGGCTGCAGAGCAGCACTTATCAGAGGTGAAGCCTCTGGAAAGGCCATTCATCTCAATAGAGAGCTGCTGAGACAGAACAAAAAGGCAGGGGCACCCTGGAGGGGGGGAGGGACGCCGCCGGACTGCACTGGCTGGGAGTCCTGCGCAAGAGCAGCCACAGCCCACACCACATGTGCTTCCGCACCCGCCCTGGACCCAGAGCAGCCCCTCATGGCAAAGCACAGGGCAGTTGTGTCCAAGGACCTGGCTTGTACTGGGCATTGTGCCAGGAGCTTCCCAGTCGCTCTTCAGTGTGTCCCTCCAGGGGACAAATTATTCCTCCCCTTGCTGGAAACATGGTCAAGGGCACCCATGGAGCAAGGAGCAGAACTAGGATCCCAATGCAGGCCTGTGTAACAAATCCTTCGGACACCCTAAGGGCTGCTATAGAGTCATTTGGGGGTCTGAGGCCTCACTAATCCTTCTTGCATCTGTGCTTAGCTGTCCTTTCAGAGGCTAGCAAACCGAGAAATGACTCTGAGAACAGGAAAGAAGGGAAAGCATACAGGCATCGCAGGAAATGACAGAGCCCTGGGACACCTGGCCTTTGGGAAAGGTAACTTAACAAGAAATATCCCACAGCTCCAAGGCTTTGAGGGCACCCCTATGGTCCCCAACCCCTGCTTCCAGACTCTCCAGACTCAGGTATGTGTTGCACTTATCTGTGTGTGACAGATTAGACAAATGTGCTGGGAGTAGGGAAGGATAATTAGCACGTTCATTAATTAGAGTACTGTGAGTGGTCTGACTCAGAAGGACAACCATTTGTCAACAGAGATCAGGACCACTGAGGCCAAGCAGCAACTCAGGGGACAGTAATCCAGGAACAGATGTGGCACTGACCAGCTGCTCATAAACTTAGCATCAATGTGCCTCCATCACCATGGCAACATGGGGCCGCTATGCCTGGCTGTCAGGCAACAACATTCATGTATCCTTCATCCTCACCCCAGGGTACTTGTTGCCATTTCATGACATCCCTTCACTTCCCCTTTAAGGTTCCCTTTGTGTTCCTTAGGAGGAGCATTTACCTGTACATAGGTGATGCGCAAGAGGGCACACGAGGTGAGGTTAATGCCAGGTAATAGAGATACGATGCAGGTCTCTGGGTATAAATTACAGACTTGTTTATAAAACAGTTTATAAAATATATTTGTTTATAAAACAGTTTCTTTTGATATCAGTTGATCAAAAGAGTATTCAGAACAATATTGGTTTAAAAATAAGCAATATGCAAAAAGAGACCAAATATGGTTTGTTCCAGATGTCATATGTTAACAGTCTTGCACAAGTGTCCTTTCTACAATTAGATGGCCTTTCTTTCCATCAACAGCCCACAGTTCTGAATTGAACTAAGTTGAGATGAGTCTTCATGTTGTTGTTGTTAGGTGCTGTCAAGTCGGTGTCCTACTCATAGTGACCCCACATACAATAGACAAAACACTATTGTCAGTGCTTCTCTGCTATTCATAGGTTTTTCAATGGCTAATTGTTTTTGGGAGTGGGTTGCCAAACTCTCTTCCCAAGCCTACAGCACCTGATGTTCCCAGGAGGTCTCCCATCCAAGTACTAACCACGCCCGACCCTATTTAGCTTCCGAGATCTGACAGGATAGGATACCACAGTGGTACAGCTGCAGGCAAGTCTTCATGAGGAAATGGAAAGACAGTGAGTTTGCTATAAACTGAAATGTTGCTGCTTAAATTGCATATATGCTCAGAGCATTTATGTAGATGCTTTCCAAATCAAAGAGACATTTACAGATGTGACCTCCCTTTGTTAGTATCTCAATTTAGCCATCAGTGTGGAAAATGTTGCGCGATGTGTTGTACATAAAAACAAAGAGTACACAAGCATTTATTTACTTGTACCTTGGTTTGTCTTATCTTACAGACTTCTAAAGAAAAGAAGTCAGGAATGACCTGCCTCGGGAACATTCAGTTCAAGCGGGATTAAAACTCAAAATCCTCAGACTGGAGGTATGTCTCAGTGGTAGAGCACACATATAGTGTGCATGAGACCCAGGATTCCATCCCTAGCATTGCAGGAAAAAAAAAATGTGATACTCAAATATGCTCAACTGACTTTGCAAATAATTTAATAGGGAAGGAAAGTCTTTTCAACAAAGGGTACTAGAACAAATGGATATTCATATGGGAAAGAAAGTGAACCTTGACTCTTCTCAGTAATCATACAAAATACAGTATAATTACATATGAATCTTAAATCTGAACGTAAAAACTAAGAATATCAAGCTTCTAGAAGAAAACATAGGAGCTGGGGTTTAGCCCAGTTGGTAGAGTGCTGCTCTGCACTCTCTGAGGGCCCAGGTTGGATCCCCAGCAGCACAAAAATGGGAGAAGGATGCAACAGCCCACTCCTGAAACAATCCTGAAAACAATCAGTCATTGAAAATCCTGTGAATAGCAGAGACTCTGTTGTATGTAGGGTCACTATGAGTCTCACCTGACTCTACAGCACTGAACACACACTGAAGAAAACACAGGAGAAAGTCTTTGTGACCATGAAGAAGGCAAATATTTCTCAGATAACACAAAAAGCATAAACCCAGGTAGGAAAATAAAAATCAGTAAATTAGGCTTCATCAAAATTTTTAATTTCTGCTTTTAAAAAGATACCATCAAGAAAATAAACAGGACTGGGTATGGCAGTGCATGCCTATAATCCCAGCATTCAGGAGGCAGAGGCAGGAGGATTGCAAGTTTGAGGCCTACCTAGGCTATATAGAGAGACCCTATCTCAAAAAAAGAAAAGAAAAGAAAAAAAATAGTAAACTGGGGTGGGGGTATTTCTCAGTAGTAGAATGTGTACTTAACACATGCAAGACCCTGAGTTCAATCCCTGGTACCTAAATAAATAAATGTACTTGCAACAGGCATTTATAAACTACCTTTAATAAAAGCATTGAAACCACAAGTGTCCTGTTCCAGACCTTAAGGTCTCCAGTCCTTGTCATAAAGCTACAACCACTTTAGTTTCTGTGAAACACTGGTTGATAAACTTCTCTTTTTGACAAGAGAATATCTATAATTATCATTACATGTTAATCAAAATGTTTTTGTATGTTTAAAGAAATGAAAGTATCAATAACCTTGATTTAATAATTGCACACTGTATATATGAACTGAATTATCACTCTGTAGCCCACAAAGAGGTACAATTAAAATACTAATTAAAAGAAAGAAAAAGGAATAAAATAAATAATACCCCTCCAGCAATAACTGGGAACTCATTCCTGTAAGTAACCCCTCCTGGGACCACTTTGTAGAACCAGATCTGAGACAACAGGCAATTGGATCACACTCTGAGCGGGACTCATTAATTATGCATGCCTCTTGCCCCTGCCCCCAATTCTTCCTCTACTTGAGCCTAAAGCTCATGTGAGTTCATGGAAGGCGGACTTAGGGTCATGAGACTCCTTTATCTGTTCCTCTTCCCACTGTGCGCATTGATTAAATCTTTCTCTGCTTCTCATCATTACTTGTCTCTTTAATTGGCATTTTATGCACAGGTGGCCAAGCCTAATTCTGGGAACTGGGGAATTTGCCCTCCACTCTGGTAACAATTTGGTAAATGACTTCAACCAAAGAAGATATACAAATGACCGATGTTGTTGTTGTTGTTAGGTGCCGTCGAGTCGGTATCCGACTCATAGCGACCCTTATAGGGTTTTCAATGGCTGAGTGCTGCGGGATTGCCTTGGGAGTGGATTGCCAGGCCCTTCTCCCATTTTTGCGGTGCTGGGAATTGAACTAGGGGCCTCTGAGACTGCAGCGCAGCGCTCTACCCACTGAGCTAAATCCCAGCCCACAAATGACCGATAAGTGAATAAAAAGATACTTAGCATCACTAGTCATCAGGGAAATACAAGTTAAAACCACAATGAGATAACTTAGAATGGTTAAGATGGATGGGGAACAACTGGATCCCTTACCCAAAGCCAGTAAAAATGTGAAATGGTAAATGTAAATAAATACTTAATATTTACTTAATACTTACATAAATTGTTGTTGTTGTTGTTAGGTGCCCTCAAGTCGATATCCGACTCAGCGACCCTCTGTACAACAGGGGAAACACTATTGTCAGTGCTTCTCTGCTGTACATAGGGTTTTCAATGGCAGATTGATTTTTGGGAGGGGGTTGCTGGGTCCTTCTCCCAAGCCTACAGCTTCTGGTGTTCCCAGGTGGTCTCCCATCCAGGTACTAACCAGGCCCAACCCTGCTTAGCTTCTGAGATCTGACGGGATCGGATGCCACAGGGCTACGGCTGCAGGCACTTACATAAATACTTACCTTAAATACTTACTTAAATAAAAACACTTGAGAAAAAGTTTGTTAGTTTCCCAAAAAGCTAAACAAACACCTCCTCGATGACCTAGCAATTCCACTCTGGTATATCTTCAAAAGAAATGGAGAATGCATATCATGTATCACTTTGTGTTTGATCAGAGAAGCAGAGCCAACAGAAGGTATACACACACACACACACACACACACACACACACACACACACACATTTTTAAAGGATTTCTTTTAGGAATTTGACCTTATGCAATTATGGGAGCTGGTTAAACAGTTTGAGTGTTTTGGGGGGTTGAGGGTTACTATAACAAAGTACTACAAGCTGAGTGGCTTAAAACAATAGAGATTTGTCTCACAGTACTGGAGACCAAGAAGACTAATGCTGTGTAGCTGGTTCCTCTGGACTAGACATGGGCTGGCCATGATGATCGCCATCTAGATCATTTTGGAATGACCTCAGGGAACCTTGGCCCTGCACCCACAACAAGGAAATACAATTATACAACAGGTTAGGCATGTTCTGATGGTAATAGAGCTATCAACATCCCTTCCTGGAGGGAGGAAAGGAAAGTCATGAGACCCTCAGAGGACTCCACAAGCCCGTCCTCTGAGGTGGCAAGCACTAGCCCCCTCTGCCTCAGTTGCACATGGTGCTGTTATGTAAGAGGTAAAGGACCAGCTGAGGGTGGGACTCAGTATCCATGCAGGCACCCATGAGGACACTAGGGAGTCCCACTTTCTCCTGCAAGTAACCCCAATCCCTGGGAGGGACAAAGAGTCACTCCTGTAAGTAACCTCAATGCTGGGAGGGAGAAAGACACGTGCTCCCATAAGCAACCCCAATAAATTCATGGTTCACAAAGTTTCAAGTGATCCGTCCTTTGGTCTGTGTCCCTTCAGCTTTCACGCAACATCTGAAAATCAGTGTGGGCCATGTTCCCTCTGAAACCTGCTAAGAAGGATCCTGCGGTGCCTCATCCTCACCTCTAGTAATGTCCTTGGGATTCCTTGGCTGGTTTCTGCCCCACAGTGCTCTCCCCTGTGTCTCTATCTTCACATGGACACCAGTAATATTAAGTTAGGAGCCCGCCCTACTCCAGTGTGACCTCAGCTTAATTACGTTTGCAAAAACTAAGGGCTAGGACTTCATCATAGCTTTAGAGGAGACCCAACTCTACCCCTATCTGTGAGGCTGCTGCTTCCATGTTGTTGTTGTTGTTAGGTGCTGTCAAGTTGAGGCCAACTCATAGCAACACTACGTACAACAGAACAAAATACTCCCCAACTCTGTGCCAGGCACACAATCATTTTTATGTTTAAGCCCATTGTTGCAGACACTGTGTCAATCCATCTTGTTGAGGGTCTTCTTTTTTTCATTGGCCCACCACTCTCCCAAATATGATGTCCTTCTCAAGGGACTGGTCTCTCCTTGACAACATGTTCAAAATACATAAGACACAGACTAACCATCCATGCTTCCACGGAGCACTCTAGTTGGACTTCTAGGATGGAACTGTTGGTTCTTTTTGGCAGTCCATTGTATATTCAATATTCATCTCCAGTGCCATAATTCAAAAGCATCAATTCTTTTCCTGTCTCTCTTACTCACTGTCCAACCTTCACAAGCATATGATGCAACTGAAAATACCATGGCATGAGTCAGGCACACCTTCATCTTCAATGTGACATTTTTACGTTCCAAGCTGCTTCCATGGTTGGCCCTAAAGCCTAAAATCTGCAAGGCAGGCTGTCAGGAAGAGAAGGGGGACATGAGGTATGGGAAACAAGGACAAATCAAAGCCTGCAAGGCTGAGCTGATGCTGAAATCTGTGAGAACTACAAAGATGGGCTGCAACTACATCTCTCACTCAGTGACTTGAAGCCCCAACATTGATGCTAGAGGCCTTCTGCGGGAGGATCCAGTGCCCTCATCATACAACAGTCAGAGGAACTGAAGGAGCCTCTTCCAAAGGCTGGATGAGCTGTGGCTCTGGCCACTGCCCTAAACCAATAAGGTGAGCTGGCAGATTAGCAGCAATGTACAACAGAGCCATGGGTACTACTGACCTGCTGAGAATACAAAGATGGCTGCTCCTTCGCTTCACTTTCATAAGCTCCTAACTCAAAACAAATCTACCATAATCTACCTCTTGTCAATTTAGCAACCACTTACACTTCTTTCACCATACCAAAGTTAATTTCCAAACAAGACACAAATCATGCTTCTAACATGCAACTCTCTCTCATCCAACAGAAAAAGACCCTCTCCCCAAAGAAGATACAAATCTCTTTATTCATCTTTTGATGCACATTCTGGATGTAACTGAGACACATTCCTTTGTTTGATTGTTGGTTTTGAGATAGGATCTTGCCATGTAGTCCAGGCTGGCCTAGAACTTATGATAAGGAGCCACAACCTCCCTAACGCCTGTGATGTCTTGTTTAGTTCACATTCCCTTTTTGATATCTCATAACTTAGTGCAATAATAAAGTTAACTGCTATCAATATGTATTATTTTATAGAAGAGAAATTGAATAGAAGAATGAAAAAAATGGTCAATATATGCACAGATATATTTATATCAAGACAAAGAAGAAATATTCAACATGATTATAATTGTTGTTTCCAAAACTGGTTATATGGCAGTTAACTAATGTTTATGGTTGTTGTCTTCCTCTACTTGGTCTATATTCCCTTTGTCTTCAGTAAATTCTTCGGTTAGTCTAAGTTCCTTGCCTCGAGAAGTGACTGATATCTTCTTTCCTGGAGCGTCTGGACCATTATCAGTCCTGCATGGATTAGGTTGTTGTGTTTTCCAGTGAAGTACCTAATCTTTGCCTACAGCCATAGCTTTGTGGCATCTGATCCCGTCATATCTCAGAAGCTAAGCAGGGTCAGGCCTGGTTAGTACCTGGATGGGAGACCATCTGGGAACACCAGATACTGTAGGCTTAGGAGAAGGACCCAGCAAACCACTCCCAAAAATCAATCTGCCATTGAAAACCCTACAAACAGCAGAGAGGCACTGACAATAGTGTTTCACCTGTTGTATGTAGGGTCACTATGAGTCAGATACCGACTCGATAGCACCTAACAACAACAACCTAATCTTCACCCTCATAGAGTATTGGCAGTCCAATTTCCCCTGGTATTTGGGATCCATCACCCCAGGGTGGGAGAAGAATGCCCTTCTTTGCCTGTTGGTTCACTGACACCAGGGGATGTCATACTCACTTTGCAGTACAATGGAAGCATTGTTGGGCTCCCTGATGAAAGCAGCCCCTCCAGCAGAACTTAGCTGTCTAGAGTAGACAAGCTCAAAGTCATAGGGGTGGGAAGGAAAAATTCTCTACTGGAACACTAGAGGTAAGTGAGAAAAGCTACTCCCATCTTTACCCCATGATACCATGACCCATAGATCCTGACCTTGAGAAAACTGGCATCACATACAGGTTACCAACATAAAACATATACTGCATCCTGAAGGACATAACCCCAGGCCTGCCAGGTGTTGCCACCCTGCTGATGCTGTCACTCAGCCTTTAAAAATCTGTTCCACTGTTCTAGTCAGGCCACCTGCTTCACTGTAAAACCAATGAAGTTCATGATCATGAACCCACTACTTATTTCCTTTGCTGTAAAATTACTTCTGTGTTCAGAAACAGTGGCGGATGGAAAATAAAATTAAATCCATGGATGGTGGGGTTGGCAGAAGCATTATAGTAAGTGAAGGTAAATCTAAACCTAGAGTAAATGTCTGTGTGAGAGAAGACAGAGTGCTGCCCCTTCCATGATGGAAGATGTCCAACGTAATCAATCTGCCACCAGGTGGCCTTTTAGTCACCTTCCCTAACCCTGGGAATGGTGCCATATGGGTGTAGATTTCTAACTCTTGGCAGGTTGAGCACTCAGCAATAGCTTGAGCCAAATTAGCCTTGATGAGTGGAAATCCATTTTTCTGTGTCCACACATAGCCCTTCCCCCATGGCTATTATATTTGTGAGCTTATTGGGACCGACATGGCTAGGGAAAGAGGTTAGTTTATAATGTTAGAAAGACCATCTTGCCCACCAGATTATTAAAAATCCACCTCTACTGTGACTATTTTGTGGTATTCATATGAGATATCTAGTCTTACATCTTTTATGCATTCAGAGAATTCTATCCATATACTTCTTCACCAGGCCTTCTTATTCCCTGTTTTTCCAATCTTGTCCATTCAGGTCTCTAACCAACCATGAGGTTAAATCATTAGCCACTGTCTATAATTTAGTATAAATCTGGTCTTATGACCATCTTTTCTTCTATGCAAAATGGAAATCCACTTGGACTTCTCGGAGTTCTGCCCACTGAGGGGATTTTCCTTTATCCCTATCCAGGAGCACCTCGCAGTGGAGCTATAGTGCCTCCACTGTCTACTTTGGGTAGTACCAGCAAATATGCAAATACTTAGAAATCATACTCCAAGTTTTTCTTCCCCAGTGAACAAGTCATAAGAAACTGCCCATGAAGCTGTAGACATGGGTTGAGAGGAAGTAGTCCACTTGGTTACAGTATTGGCCAAATGCGGGTGATATTGCTCATGCAACGTATTTATGCTTGCAGAGCCTACTTGAACCCAATTTCACATATACCACTTCCTTTTGATAAAGAAACACTGTGGTGTGCACCCAAGTTTCTGGCTTGGGTCAGATAATATTCATTCATGGTGGACAACTCAAATTCACAAGACTACATTGTGGATCATGGTGACATACTCAATGTTTCTTATCAACAGTGGGCCAGATGTTTCTCAAAAAAGAAAATAGTTATCTTCAGAATGTGGCGTACCTTTTCTCCAAAATCCATGGGGGCTAGGCTGGGATTCTCCCACCAAGGCCTTCCAAAGGGACCAAGCACTGTTCCTATCTATCCCTGACACTCCAAGCACCATTGTATCATTTGGGTTGTAAGTCCCAAGTGACAGAGCAGCTTTCATGGCAGCCTGAACCTGTATGCAGAACCTTCATTTTTCTGGGGTCTCACTCAAAAGTGGAAGATTTTTTGGTTACCTAGAAAATTGGTAGGGTCTAGGGTTTACCTCAGTTGGTAAAGCACTGCTCTGTACTCTCTGAGGACCTGGGTTCAATCCCCAGCAACACAAAAATTGAAGAAGGACATGGCAATCCACTCCTGAAGCAATCCTGAAACAATCAGCCAGTGAAAACCCTGTGAGGGTCGCTATGAGTTGGACCCTAATTGATGGCACTTAACAACAACAACAAAGGAAATTTGTCAGAATTGTTGTTGTTGTTGTTGTTGTTGTTAGGTGCCTTGGAGTCGGTGTCCAACTCATTTCGACCCTTTGCACAACAGGCGAAACACTATTTTTAGTGCTTCTCTGCTATTCATAGGATTTTCAATGGCTGATTGTTTTTTGGGAGTGGGTTGCTGGGTCCTTCTCCCATGCCTACAGCACTTGGTTTTCCCAGGCAGTTTTCCATCCAAGTACTAACCAAGCCCAATCCTGCTTAACTTCTGAGATCTAATGGGATTTGATGCCACAATGGTACAGATGCAGACACTGGTCAGAATAGCATGCCCAAATGAGTTATATATTGTTTCCAAAATCTAGATATGAGCACTCTTTCTCTGTGGTCAGAGGAACCAGATGTAGAAACTTATCCTTCACCTTGGAAAGAATAATTTACCACAGCCTTAACTACTGGCTTCCAGAGAAATTTCATGACATATGGAGAACTAAGAATTTGTGTAAGATACAAATCCACCCCATGTCCACACAAAGAGCTTTAGTATGTTTGCAACAGCTTTATTCAAAATAGCCCAAATGGGAAAGGACCCAAATGTCCATCAGCAGGTGAGTGGATAAACAAATTGTGGTATAATCATACAATGGAATTATTCAGTAATAAAAAGGAACAAACTACCTAGACTCACAACATAGAAGAATCTCAAAATCATTATGCTGAGCCAAAGAAGACAGACACAAAAGAGAACGTGCTACATAATTCCCTTTGCAGGGAACTCTAGAAAAGATAAGTGTAACCTATAGTGACAGAAAGCAGATTAGTGGGTCATCTGGAGCTGGGGCTGGATTTTGACTGGGTATAGACAGCAGACAAACCTTTTGGAATGATAGCAATGCTCTATATCCTTATTTTGCTGATGGCTACATAGATGAAAATGTCAAGACTTGTCAAACTATACTTAAAATGAATATATTTTGTTTTATGTAAACTATATCTAAATAAAATTGATTTTAAGATGGCATTTAGAATTTTTTGATGTTTAATCAGCTCCATAATGTTTTTTACTTAGAGGTTAAAGTGAATTACATAGAAATATAAATCATTTTATTTAATAAAGTTTCAACAAAGGAATACATATTAACAAAGCTGTGGAATATATGGATTAAGGGATCTCCTGGCTTTGCATTAGGTTAGAAATATTAGGTGGTAGAAAGCTATCACCCATTTTCCCTATCCAAACCAGAAATCCTGCCCCTGGAGTCAAACTAGATATGCTAATATCTTATAGTACATCCCTTGTTCCTCTGCTCACTTTGGCCTCTATTTTAAGTAGTTTGATGGTAAGGATCACCCATCTGTGATTCTAAGGTAAGGTGACCAGATGTCTTGAATGGGCTCTTGTAGATATGTACTCGATCTTGATAAAAAGGAGCTATAAATCTCTAATGAAAGTAATCAAAGAAGAGAAGAACTAAATAAATGGAGAGCTATTCCATGTTCATGGATAGGAAAATTCAATATTGTCAGGCAGTCAGCTTTTTTAAACTTGTTTTTAGATTAAATGCCATACCAATCAAATCCCAGCAAGTTATTGTGTGTCAACAAACTGATTCTAACATCAATACAGACAGGCAAGACTCAGAATAGCCAACATGATACTGAAAGAGAACAAAGTGACAGAACTGATGCTACTACACTTCAAGAGCTACTTTAGAGCCATAGTGATCAAGACAATCTGATATTCCCAAAAGAACAGATGAATTAGTGGAATGGAACAGAGATAAATCCACATAAATACAATTAATTGATCTATGACAAAGGAGCAAAAATAATACAATGCAACAAAGATAGACTTTTAAATAAACAGTACTGGAACAACTGTTGTTGTTGTTGTTGTTAGGTGCCGTCGAGTCGGTATCTGACTCATAGCAACCCTCTTAGGGTTTTCAATGGCTGAGTGCTTAGGGATTGCCTTGGGAGTGGATTGCCAGGCCCTTCTCCCATTTTTGCAGTGCTGGGAATTGAACAATTAGACACCCATATATAAGAACAATAAAAAGAATCTAGAGATAGACCTTGTGCTGCTCACAATAATTATTCACACATTATTCTGTCTACATTTTCTATTTCTTTTACCTCATCAATCTGTCATTGTATCTGAAATAAACCAGGATCTTATACAATTTCAACATGGCAACTATTTTAAATACTTGTGATTTGAAAAGTCCCAAGTAATTTGTTACAAGTGATCCAGCATCTCCCACTGACCTATTTAAAAATCCTGGAATTACAATCCTAGACCCTTAAGAGAAGCAGATGGCATCTGGGTAGGAAAACTAAATGTTTTATATCTTCCATATACTTTCATTTATTCACTCATTCAGCAACTATCCACCGAGTATATATACCATGTGTCACACACTGGTTTGGTAGTAAGCAACAGACCCAGTTAGTGTTAATATTGTTTAGGCTTAAATTCATTGGCATAAAATTTCAAAAAAAATAATAAAAAAAACAAAATGCCAATGGCTTAAACAGTTAAACATTTAATGACATAAATGGAAAGCATTTGTTTTTCTCTCCTGCAAAGAAATTCCAGTGGTAGGCAAACTAGGGCTGGTATGGCAACTCCAAGGTCATAAAGAACCCAGATGCTTTCTCTTTATTCCATCATAAGGTGGGACTTCTACCTTATATCACCCTGTGGTTTTAGATGGCTCTGGGGTGTCTACCATCTGTGCTGCATATTAGGAGGTAAGGAGAAAGAGTAAGAAAAGAGGAATTATTCTTTCAAAGATCTTCCCTGGAAATTCTACCCTTAAGCTTTCTTATTGGCCAGAATGTTGTTGCATAGCCATCCTTAATTGCAGAAGAGTCTAGGAGTGTAGTCTTTTAGTGAGGCACTGCCTGGTATTGTGGTTGGGGTAAATGGTAAGTGGATATTGGGTAGGCAACTGTCTCAGTCATCCTTACAGAGGATATCAGGGAAATCTTCCCAGAAGAGGTAGTGTCTTGACAAAGATATGAGAAAAGAGGAAATGACATATTCAAAGATCCTGAGCAAAACTCATGATGAAGTTAAGGAACTGAAAAAATTTCCATTCAGCTGGAAACCAGATTGAAAATGTGGTATAGGAGAAGCTGGGAAACCTCATCACAAAGGGCCTCGTCAGTCCTACTAAGGAGTTTCAAAATGATTCTGCAGGGGGAAGAAAGAAGACGTTTCAAAAGAAATCATGCAACATGCAAAGAGATAAAATACTCAGGCTAAATGACCAGCATTTAAATATTCAAAAGTTACATTTCTTCCTCCAGCGAAATTAGTCAGACCACATTAACAGAGTATATATAGCATTAAAGGGTTTTGTTCTTGTTTTCCTTTTGAATAAACTAGCTGAAGACATTATTGTTTGTGGTATTAAATGGATTTCATAAATAATACAGGATGTGGCTAAATTCATACTACTGTGATCATTTTAATTGAATTTCCTGACTCCTACATGTTGAATTGTCAACTTTTAACACCGCCTTAAACATAAGGTTGTGATGGTTTTAATAGAAATGTTCACATTCCCTTATGCCTATGATTATATTTTGCTTATCATTCCTGAATGTTGTATTTAGTCTATTTAAAGGGTATCCCAACAGACCTTTATATGGTTACTGCTTTAGAAGAAAAGCAGATGTTCTCACTTATCATGAGAGATATTACAATTTATATTATATGAAGCATATTGAGAACCACTTAGAGATCTTTCTAGGTAGTTGGGGGTGTTAAGCATCCAACAGCGTATAATATTGTAAAATTAGAAAAAAATGCCAATTTCATTTTCCACATGCAAACATGCATTTTAAAAGTATTCTTGAAAAAAGAATAACAAAGCATTGAAACGACAGCCCTGTGGCTCTTAGGCAGTGTTTGAATCATACAAATTAAAACTGCCACAAGTTTGTCACTGGAGCACCCCTATTTAAGTCATAGATGTCAGGAGAAGTGCAGGCATTTTCTCAAAAGACTTTGCTACCTATTCTGGGGAAGGATTAGTGCATTTTCAGCTGTAGGCAGAATCTCTATATCATTCTAGCAGAATTATGAGCTTGCTATTGTTTTTGTATGGGAGAAGGACATGGCAATCCACTTCCAACTCAATCCCGAAACAATCAGCCATTGAAAACCCTATGAGGGTCGCTATGAGTTGGACACAACTCAACATAGGCACCAACCAGCCAAAAACCATTGTTTTTTGTTTGGAGATTGAGCATGGCATAAGGAAATGTGTTTGAGTGTCAAAGTGGTGGACTTGTAATGTTTAGCCTTCATTGTCAACTTGACTAGATTAAGAGATTCCTCTGATTAGTTAAGCCCATATCTATACTAGGGCTGGGATTTAGCTCAGTTGGTAGAGCACTGTGCTGCAGTCTCTGAGTTCTGGAGTTCAATTTCAAGCACCGCAAAAATGGGAGAAGGACCTGGCAATCCTCTCCCAAAGCAATCCCAAAACAGTCAGCCATTGAAAACCCTATGAGGGTCGCTATGAGTCGGATACCAACTCGACCGCACCTAACAACAACAACATCTATACTTGTCCTTGGGGTTATTTCCAGTGGGGATTGACGGGTCCAGCAGTAACTGAGGAGAAAGGACTGGCCCTGAAGGTGATCTGGTGTGATCAAGTGTGCGGGGCTCTGTATGGAGGATGTCAGGAGAAGGGAAGCCAGTGCATGCATGTGACAAGCTTAACAACTCTTCCAGAGCAGAACATCTCACTCTCCCTTAAATTGTCACTGCCCATGGACAATGACAACAATTTCTTCATCTTCTATGCAGATTCAACACAAGACTTTCCAGGTGCTCCCAGACCTCAGCATCAGGTAGAGACTCCAGGTTTCCAGCTCTTGGACTGAGTGGTTTCTCTGTAGGTGCAGCTGTAGAATTACCCTGCCCCATCATATAAATTAATCCAATAAATCCCTTTATATATTTTAATATTAATATTAATTTTTTTCTTCTGTTTGTCTGAGAACCCTCACTAATACAATTCCTAACAGTCACCTCACACATTTGGAACTTGTCCATAACCTCACTTATCTAGAACAATCCAATGGGCTATGTCATAGCAAAGGTTGACCCTGATCAATCAAAATAGATTTTACAGAGAATTTTCACTAAACAGGATTTGACTCTTGAAAATGCCCTAAAGAGCCTGATCAAAAGAACAGTGTTAGTTCTCTGAGATCTTTACCTACAGTGGATAATAAGCAAGAAAGTAGGAGAAATGAGGAAAAGGGTATGGGAAAGTTTGTTGAATGCAACTAAATGCAAGCAATCTTACACACATTACTATTTAATCTTCCTAACAATCTTATGAAGAGGTATTATTGCCCCCATTTTATGGACAAGATTACTGAGACTGAGGGATGTCTCTAAGCAAGCCTGTGGTGAAACTGAAATCCCAGCTGAGAGCCATCATCATCATAACAGTAACTACTGCCGATGGAGTCTTTGCTATGTGTACCATACACTGTCCTGAGCACTTCATATCCGTGAGAACCCCTAATTTTTACAAAGGACTTTAAGTCAAGCTCCATTATTATCACCATGCCATAGACGGGTAAACGAGGCTTGGAAAGTGTAGTTATCTTGCCCACCATCATACAACTAGCTAACAACAGGGACAGGACTCAGACCCTGATCAGCATGACACCTGAGCTTATGAGGTTTCACCACAGCCTACCCTGCACTGGCAGGGAAAGGAGACAGCTGGAAACAGAAACAATGGCAAGAGTAAGAAGTGGCAACTTGACGGCAAGAGAGAAATTTCTTTTAACTTAAAGGCAGCCAGTAAGAAGCACATGAAAAAATGCTCAGTATCCCTAGCCATCAGGGAAATTCAAATCAAAACAACTCTGAGATTCCACCTAACTTCAGTAAGAATGGCGAAGATCAACAAAACAAATAATAACAAATGCTGGCCAGGCTGTGAAGAAAAAGGAACCCTCTTACACTGTTGGTGGGACTGCAAATTGGTTCAACCACTATAGAAATCAATATGGAGATACCTCAGAAAACAAAAATAGAACTGCCATACAACCCAGCTATACCACTACAGGGAATATACCCAAAGGGAGACGAGTCATCATACCACAGAGACCCCTGCATCTCCATAGTCAATGCAGCACTTTTCACAATAGCAAGGATATGGAACCAACCAAGGTGCCCATCAGTAGAAGAATGGATAAAATGTTTATGATACATATACACAATGGAATATCACTAGTAATAAAAAGAATGAAATAATGTCATTTGCAGCAAAATGGATGGAACTAGAGAATATTATCTTAAGTGAACACAGGCTCAAAAAGAGAAATACCATATGTTCTCACTCATATGTGGGAGCTGAATCTTACTTAAATGAAGAAAAGTCCTATACATCAGTAGCTATATAAAAATACACAGTATGAGAGTCCCAAAGAGCACATTGAAGGGTTTAGGAAGGAGGGAGGGGAAAGGGCTGGTCAAAGTCATGGGGAGAAGAAGTGAGCTATAAAGCAGTGCAAAGAATTTAAGCCTGCCCCAAAAGAAGCCTGGCTTTTGCCCTGGGCTTGTGGGAGAGGACCTCTGAGCCTTTGGGATGCCCCACCTTATGGGGCCACTTGTGTAGCAGCAGCTCTGGCACCTGAGATCAGCCACATGGGCACTCAGCTGTGCTCAAGCGATAAAACCCTGATGAAAGCTTTGGACACCAAGTCTCAGGTGAGCTTCCCCCATTGGCAATACACATGGTCCTGACTTACAATGAATGGTTCCACTTATGATTTTCAGCTTTAAAATGTTGCAAGTTCCATATGCATTCAATAGAAGCCCTACTGGAATTTTGAATTTGGACCTGTCCCAAGCTAGTGCAATGTGGTTGGAGATCATGATGCTGGGCAGTAGCAGTGACCACAGTTCCCAGTCAGCCCCGCAATCACCAGGAGAAACCATTGAGGCTCTACAGTATGCTGTCTGTCTAAGCTAAGGTGCTCAGTAGATTTGGTGAATTAAATGTATTTTCAGCTTATGATGGATCATCAGGACTTAACCCCATCTTAAGCTGTTGTTGTTAGGTGCCTTTGAGTCAGGTCCAACTCATAGTGACCTGTGTACAGTAGAATGAAACACTGCCCCACACTGTGCCAGGCACTATGTCAGTGCTTCTCTTGCTATTCATATGGTTTTCAATGGCTGATTGTTTCAGGATTGTTTCAGGAGTGGGCTGCTAGGTCCTTCTCCCATTTTTGCCATTCTGGGGATCAAACCCAAGGCCTCAGAGAGCACACAGCAGCACTCTACCAACTGAGCTGAACCCCAACCACATCTTAGATTGAGGAGCATATGTTTTCCCTGTATATGGTCACAGACAGATGCAGGAAAGCAATGCTGCCATGACCCCATGGAGCGCACCATGGAGGCCCCATGCGTGGTAATTTCCTGGCCTCTGGCCTCTCTACTACTTCCCTTGCTGTTTTTATCTGTTCCCCCCCCCCCACACCATAAGAGCTGTAACAACTTTCAGTAAGTTTTGTGAGTCTTTCCAATAAATTATCAAAAGTAAGAGTAGGCAGCTGGGCGCGGTGGCACATGCCTGTAATCCCAGCGGCTCGAAAGGTGGAGGCAGGAGGATCGCAAGTTCAAGACCAGAGACAGTCTACATAATTTAGCAAGACCCTGTCTCAAAAAGTAAGAATGGACTAGGGGTGCAGCTCAGTGGTACAACACTTGCAAAGCATGCAAGCATGAGGCCCTGGGTTCAACCCCCAGTACCGGAAAAAAAAAAAATTAAAAACCCTCATGGTGCCAGAAGTGGTGTTGCACACCTACAGTCCCAGCACTTGGAAGGCAGAGACAGAAGGATCACAAGTTCAAGGCCAGCCTGCCATACATAGCAAGTTCCAGACCAGGTTGAGGTACACAGCAATACTCTGTCTCAAAAAAAGAAAAAAATATTTTTTTTAAGTACCATGACTAGGTTGTACATCATATAAAGTAAATCAGAATTTCTAGGGGTGGTACTTAAGCAGCCTTACTTTTTAAATTGCTCAGGCAATTCTAATGAGAAACACTGCCCACGAACACCTGAACCTAAAGGAATCCAGCTGTGATCTAGAAGAAAGTGTCAGCATTAGTTGTACGGGGTCCAGTGGCCATGATAGTGGCCAGGTGTTGGAAGGTTTAGTAAACCAAGGCCTAGGTGTGGGATGGCTGAGGGGAGGAGGCACCATGGCCGTAGCTGGGACCATGGGCCAAAATGAAATTGTGCTCTTGAAAAAATCCAAGATAACAACAGGTTGATAGGTTCAATTTTGTCTGCTTAAGAAGATTGGGAAATAAAAACAAATCCAATCCTCCGAACCTAACAAAAGGGCAGGTATCTCCCCATGGCCCCCTGGGGTCTCTTCCTTAGCCACTGTCACCACGGCACCACACCCCTCCTTACTTAAACCACTGAAGCAGCTCAGCTCTGAAGAGGAGCCTAGCTTCGATGGCTGGAGTAGAAAGATGCTGCCCAAAAGTTAGCATTATAGTGATATCTTATCACGCCATTAAGCACCGATATTCCTATTTGACTATGATGACTTAGTTTTTCTTATCATTTTGAATGCTAGGTTTGGTGGCCAGGAAGAGATCACCCTAGAGAGATCAAAGGGCTTGATATAAGTTCCTGGAAAAAAAAAAATCCCAATAACCCACAGGGCTGCTGATATGTTATAAAAGGAAACCAAACTGAGGGCTTTTCGAAAAGTACTAGGCATCTGAACACACCTTTGGGGGTCCTCCCCAACACCTGGGTGGTCTCCACAGGAGCTCCTGGAGGAGTCACTGGGGCAGTGTACTGGGCCACTTGCCACGCTGTAAATGACATTCCTGCCTCCCCGTCCACCTGTAGGCCTCAGTTGCCCACCACCTTTCCCCAGAGGCGTCTGAGCTCAGGAGCAGGCAAGAAAGAACACGGAGATATCCTTGGGCCCCAAAGTCCCAGAAAATACCTACCATCTTCACTTTGGGTCATACAATATGTCAGAACTACACTCACGGAGTCATAGACCATTTGTTAGAATAATAATTAAACTAACATATATAAAGCATAGTAAGTATGCCAGACACTGTTACAAGTGCTTTGTATCCAATGTCTCACCTGATATGGACAGAGCCCCAGAAAGACCAGTACTATTATTTTTGCAGATGAGGAACATGAAGCTCAGAGAGTCCCTACAACCTGGCCCGAGTTAAAATACCTTCCTGCTCATACCAAGCACCAAGGTGCACTCCTGTAAACCCAGTGACTCGGGAGGCAGAGGCAGGAGGATCATGAGCTTAAGGCGGGAGGCAGCCTGTGTAATTTAGCAACAACTTGCCTCAAAATAAAAATGAAAGCACTCAATGGTAGAGCACTTATGTAGCATATGCAAGACCCTGGCTTCAACCCCTCAGTACTGAAAAAAAAAAAAAAAAAAAAAAAAGTCCTAGTTCTCAAAGTCAGATCTTTCACACTTGAGGGCCAGTGAAACTGACTCATTTGATGGACACCCATGGGGTCACCCAGTCCAAGGCCACACACATATGGAAGTGGACAGAAGCAAGATGGTAAACCCCAGAGACCCTCCTGCATGCTGCAGTACACCAGGATCAATGACAAAAGGGTCTGACAGAGAAGGACCTCTCCCAGCAAGGAGTGGTCCCTGGCAACCATGACACTGTGCAGATGGAGATGACAGTGCCATACTTAAGCAAGTAGTAAGAGAGGTGCCAGATCGGGGTTTCCCACAGAGTTAAGGAAGGCTTTGGCAAGCTCTGAGTGTCCCAGCAGGATAGAGAGACTGTACGGGAAGGGGAGACAGCTCACCAGTGGCAAACCTGGGGGAAATGACCCCACCAGAACCACCTGCCAACATGTACCAAGCCCGGGCCTTCTCCTCCCCTCTGAAGCATTGCTGGAAACCAGCACTCGGTCCCAGGGGTGCTCCTTGGGTTCAGGAGCAGCTGGCAACCCCTCAGGAACCCTCACTCCAAGCTTTCCTGCCATGAGGCCACCTCTCCAGAGCAGCAGCCAGGGGCAGACAGGGGGCTCAGAAAAGAAAGAGCAAGACCTCCAAAAGCAGCTTGTTTGCCCTGGGTGATGATGGAATCACTGGTTCCCACCCACGTGGGTGCGACCTTACACTTGCTCCTTCCAGTCCCACCCTCTCATCCTCGGACTTGGAAAGGTTCCTCTGTGAGGAGGGAGAGATGCTCTTTCCTGCCCATGAGTCGTTCGTTTTCAGCAGAGAGAGGAAAGGATTGCCTTTCTTCTCCCACGGAAGGGACAGAGAAATGGTCTAAGCTTTTCTGAATGCCAGCTCAGGCCTTTTCCCTGAAGATTAGCACATCTCTCACTTTCCCTCCTGCTTTCTCCGCCCGTGTGCTCTGCAGAAGCAGGGCAGGAGTTTCCCTCTCCACAGAGCGTCCTTCAGCAAGATCACAGGTACTTTGGGCAAGGCAAAGAGTCCTTAGCTATTTTCTAGGAGTGCTGTTAGATGCCCTCAAGTTGGGTCTGACTCACAGCTGTCCTGTATACAACAGGATGAAACATCATCCAGCACTGTGTCATGCACATGGTCTTTTTATATTTGAGCCCATTGTTGCAGTCACTGTGCTTATTCTCACTTTGTGTCATGCCACAACAGCAAACAGAGGTCCTAAGGGCTTTACTCCATTCCCATCATAAAGGTTGACTACTTTGAAGAGGCAACTCTCCCTCAGTCGTCTTTTGAGTTCCTTTCAGCCTGGGAGGTACATTTTCCAACACTATTTTTGCCAGCACTTCTCTGCTATTCATAGGGTTTTCAATACCTAATTGTTTTGGGAGTGGGCTACTGGGTCCTTCTCCCTCATCTGTCTTATTCTGGAAGCTCAGCTGAAACCTGTCCATCATGGGTGGCCCTAGTGGCATAGCTAAAATACCAGTGGCATGGCTTTCAGTATCATAGCAACACACAAGACCCCACAGCATGACAAGCTGACAGACGTGGGAGTTTGCTAGGAGTCTGACCTCATAATTCAGATTTATAGAACAAAGTCTTACCCCATAATTCAGATTTACGAACCAAAACTTTAGGAGAAAGTTGGCTTAGAAGTAAATGGATTGGAAGTAGATTCTGGAACCATTCCAGTTGCTCAGTCCTGCAACTGGGAGCCTTGACTCTTAGAGCCATCCCATGAGGCCGTGGGGCCCAGGTCAGAGTTGTGGGAGGCATGGTAGAAGATGCACAGCTGCATACACACACCCAACACCCAACGCAAACACACGTACACACACTTAACTCCCAACACACAGACACAAACACACAGCCAACACCCAACACACTTACACACACACTTGCACATGCACACAAGCCTACACCAACACTGATGGCTTATAGCTTGTCAAGGTTCCCCAACATGTTTCAAGATTCCCAAAATTCAGAAGTTTTAGATTCTCCTATGTGTGCCAAGGAGAGCTGTGCCCACAGGTGAGCATTTTTGTCCCTGGGGGGCCTCCTGAAGATGTACCATCCCCTCCCCCGGCCCCACCATGCACACAAACAAGGAAGTGAGTTCTGCATGGTCCTTCCAGAATAGTCCAGGAGGTGAAGCTCCTCCCTTCCACATAGTTCTGGGATGGTGGGTGAGGGTGAAGAAACTGGGAAATGCATAGCTGCCCCACAGCTGGAACCAGTGTCCTTGTAGCTTGATCTTTGCCACAGCTGTCCCACCTTCCTCTCCCCTGCCCAGATGATGGAAGCAATGTCTGCCCTTTCCTGAGTGATTCTTGCCTCACCATCCTTCCCCAGGCAGGTATGGGGTTCCTACCTGTAGGGTCAGGGCTAGTGCAGTGTAGGAGAGTCAGAAGGAACAACATTACTTCACTTCCTCATTTCCTTGTGCCATGCAGGAGGAAGTCCTCTAGACTCAGGTCTGCAGGGCAGTGCCTTGTGTGGACACTTTCTTCTTTAACATCTGTGTCGCAGCACTTGGCCTATCTTCTACCACACTTTCTTCTTCAAGACCACAGGGCTAGTCCTAACCACTTCCCCTACTTAGGAAATGAATCCCCTCTCCACCACTACCCACACCCCCATCCTCAGGAGACATCCCTTCCTGTGTCTTAGGAAATCCGCCCTCTCAGTCTTTGCTCAAAGGCACATGAAAGCTGGGCGCAGTGGCACACACCTGTAATCCCAGCAATTTAGGAGGCAGAGGCAGAAGGAAGGTTTGAGGCCAGAGGCAGCCTGTGTAACCTAGTGAGACCCTTGTTGCTGTTGTTGTTGTTAGGTGCTGTCAAGTCAGTTTCCAACTCGTAAAGACCCTACGTGCAACAGACGAAATACTATTGTCAGTGCTTCTTTGCTATTCACAGGGTTTTCCATGGTAGACTGATTTTTGAGAGTGGGTTGTAGGGTCCATCCCCCAAGCCTATAGCACCTGGTGTTCCCAGGTGGTCTCCCATTCAAGTACTAACCAGACCCAACCCTGCTTAGCTTCAGAGATCTGATGGGATGGGAAGCCACAGTGCTATGGCTGCAGGCTATGAAATCTTATCTTGAGAAAAAAATTTAAGAAGGGCCTAGGTGTGCAGCTCAGTGGTAGAGAGTTCAGGCCTCAGATACTATCAAAATAAATAAATAAATAAAGGTACATGGAGCCTCCCTCTGCCCAGTCTTTGTGATTTAGGAATGGAGAAAGCAGAAGCCAAAGAGAAAGCTTTGGGGGCTCAAAGACCCACAGCTGAGGGAAGGTGGCCTTAAGCACATCCAGAATTAGGATCTCAATGTGCTACGGCAGCTACTGCATGTTTTTGTGGGTTAGCTGATGTCTTTCCATCTGGAGCTGGGTCCTGCTGCAAGCTTGACAGAGGTGGCGGGTGTTTTACATCAGTTCAGACCATTCCTGCCCCAGCTGAGAGTGGCAGGGGACATCCTCAGGTATGATCTGAAGAAGCCCCAGTGTAGTGTCCTGTGAAGAAAACATGTTTCTCCTGGTAACACTTTGTTTCTAGACCTTCAAAATCATAATCCTGGTATCTCAGTCCTGAGTCACCTTACAGACTCCAACACATGTGTCAGGGACTGCTATCAGTTGAATTGTGTGCCCCCGGCCCCACAAAATACACTTTCAAGTTCTAACCCTGGAACCTCAGAATGTCACCTTATTTGCAAAGAAAGTCATTGCAGACATAATTAGCTAAGATGAGGTCCTGGTGAAATAGGGTGGGCCTTGATCCAAGATGAGCAATGTTCTCCTAAGAAGAAATACAAAGGGTGACACTCTGGAAGGATGCCATGTGACAATGGAGGCAGAGACTGGAATGATAGTGTCTACAAGTCAAGGAACACCAAGGATCGCAGGCAGCACCAGAAACTAAGAGAAATTGGGGATCGGATTCTCCCCCAGAGCCTTCGAAGAGAGCACCCCCCTGTCCGTGCCTTAATTTTGAATTTCTTGCCTCCAGAACTGTGCGTGAATAAATTTCTGTTCTATATATCCCCTCAGTTTGTGGTACATTGCTACAACAACTCTAAAAATGAATACAACAGTCCAGATTGATGGGACCAGCTGAAATGGATTCTTTATGATCCTCAAATCCCTCCTTCTCCCAATAGAGGATGTTTGTGTTACAATTCATCCACCCAAATGGAAGATTGTTTTGGTTGAACCTGCTGTGCTCTTGCCTGGTTACTGTAATCCAAGCAAACATTGTCTAGGAACAAGGACAAACTACCATTAAAGATTAAACAAATTACTCAACAGCAGGCAGCATAAGTGGATTGACAGATACTGTAGGCAAGAAATAGCACAATGTCCATCCTGGAAACTTGAGCAAATGTAAGGCTTTGCGACCAGAGGGGCTGCCGGAGTTCTTTAAGCAAATAAAAGGACAGGCTCTCAACTATACGTGGGGCTCACAGACATCTCTGGGACCCACTCACCTGCCATCATGCTTTCTCTGCCTTTGAGTTGCTTAGACATTAATCCATAAGAAGTATTAAAGGGAGGAGTATTGTTCAGAGATTCAAATTTTTCCAATGTCATCAGCGTTCTGAATAAGAGATTGCTGTCTATATTATAAATAGGATTGGCCAATAAAATCTAGAACATATGATTACATTTTAATTTCAGACAATGAATAAGTTTTAGTAGGAATATGTCTCAAATATGGCATGCATTTTTATTTGCTAAGCCTGGCAACCTTAACTGCAAGAATGCACTTGAGTCTTACTGCTGCCTACTGGAGATGTCATTGAATTTGAGGATCATAATGAAGCCCTCTAACAATACAATCAACTAAACAAGATGTCGCATGTCAGATGCCCCAAGAAAAGGCCTGACATAGAAAGCATATATCACAGTAGGTTGCATAGTTACAGAGACAGTTGGGCATTTTGATTTACTGTGGAGAGAGGAGAGACATTGTCCCTAACTTCATACACACACAAAATGTGCAGCTGTCAGAAATCATAGAACAACGGAGATGTGAAATCAGTTACATCAGTGCTGACACTTAAATTACAGTTCTGTTCATTTTACCAGTAACACAACACACAAAAATCACAAGGTTTCCTCAACACAGAACACAAGTATTATACAGCCTCTATGCCTACATATGAACCCTCTTCAAGTTTCATTGATTCCATCTACAATAACAAGTCTCACTTTAGAAGAAGATCCACAAGGCATTTATACTTTCCTCTGATGAAGTGTACACGTTCCTACACACCCCTGCCAAGTTGAGAGGCATTGATCTAAAATTAACTGATATGAAAGATAATAAAAAATATATTCTGGTTGGTTCGGCCTGTCCTCACACTTCACTTCTATCCTAAGACTGTATTTGGCTGATAGGGTGGGACACAAAACCAGTCTATTGCTTCCACCTTTGTAGCACCCACAGATTTAGGGGAGATCTACCCACTGCAGAATCAAGGGGTTCTGACTTGTTGAAACCCATAGGCAAAATCCCACTCCCTTGTCTCAGCAATGGATTCATTAATGCCATCAGAACATAGCATTCCTCCAGAATGTGCCACTTTGAAAATATCCATCTCCCAAGACTCTACTATCACTATGACATGACAATGTGATCAGTTCTGGTGAATGAGCTGTAAACAGGATTCTGGTTGTGGCTGCTAAAAGAGGGTTTCATGGTGCTTTTGTTTTAGTATTTTTCATTTTCTTCTGATGAAAGAAGTGAGACTCTGCCAGACCATCAGTCAGTTCCCTCTTCCTACCAATAGCTATATTGTGATGCTAAAGGTAAACCAGATATTTTACTACCTGGAAAACAAAAATCCACATGCGAAGGGTGGTGGAACAGAGAACCTGGAGGAGCCCAGGGCATGGTGACATCCTTGAATAGCTTCACCAGCCCTGATCCACTTACCGCTGAAAATTATAATAATAACAATAACAATGACAATAATAATAACAGAAAATTGGCATAAAGGTAGACAAAAGATGTTAACAAGATGAAAAGGCAAATCACAAACTGGAAGAAAATACTCACTATACGTTTCCCTGACAAAGGGCTCATGTCCAGAAAATATATACTCCTATAGACAAAAAACAAAAGAGAAACAAAGGAACAGGAAGCTAGTGGTTTTTAGGAACAAGCAAAAGACCTGTCACAGAGGAGATAGAGAAACGGCTAGTGTACATGTTAAAAGATGCTTGAATGTAGTCATTACCAAAGAAATCGAAGTATTACAACCACAGTAACATTTCACATGCATGAGGCCCTCGGTTCAACCCCTAGCACTGCAAAAATGGGAGAAGGACATGGCAATCCACTCCCCAAACAATCCTGAAACAATCAGCCATTGAAAACCTTATGAGGGCCGGGCGCGGAGGCGCAAGCCTGTAATCCCAGCAGCTCGGAAGGCGGAGGCAGGAGGATTGCAAGTTCGAGACCAGAGGCAGTCTGCATAATTTAGCGAGACACTGTCTCAGAAAGTAAAAAAAAAAAAAAAAAAAAAAAAAAAAAAAAAAAAAAAAAAAAAAAAAAAAAAAAAAAAA
>VMDO01012146.1:0-23400 GCA_007922755.1 Pedetes capensis | reverse complement strand
AGCACCACATGCTAATGAACAACTGAAATTTTTATAAATTGCCCTTGGAATATTAAATAGTACAACCACTTGGAAAAGCCATTATGTGTTTTCTTAAACGATTAAATACACACCTATTTATCACCCAGAAATTTTATTTCTGGTTATTTACCATAGAAAAATGAAAACAAAATGAAATGAAAGACTTGTATGAGAAAAATTTTTAATAACTTTATACATACTAGGCAAAAAGTAGAAACAGTTCAAATACCCATCAATAAGTATAAATAAATAAATCTTGGATATTTTTCAATGGAAAACTACTCAAAAAGAAAAAAGAAAAGCCAGCTGATACATTCAACAGTATGGATTGTGTTAGTCAGCTTTCTATTGCTGTAACAAAATACCTGAGATAATCAGCTTATAAAGAAAAAAGGCATATATTGGCTCTCAGTTTTAGAGGTTTCAGCCCATAATCAATTGCCCTTGTCACTGTTGCACCTACGGAAAGCCAGCACATCTCATTGGGAGAACAGGAAAGAGAAAGTCCATTCACTTTATAGTCAGGAAAATGAAGGAAGAAGAGACCAGCATCCCCCAATCCCCTTTGAGGGCATATCCCCAGTGTCCTAACTTCCCCCCTCTTAAAGGTCTCTAATGGCTGTCAATAGCATCAAGCTAAGGATCAAACCTTTAATAAGTGGGACTTTAGAGGACATTCCAGATCCAAATTATAGGATGGTTGAATCTCACAAACATTATGTTGAAAAAAAACCAGCCAGACACAAAAGGTTATAGTATGTGTTATTTCATTATATAAAGCCCTGAAAACAGATAAAACTAAGCTATCGTGAGGGAAATCAGAACAGAAGTTGCCTTGGATTAGGTTGGTATTGACAAGAAAACAACATGACATGATTTGCTAGGGTGATAAGAATATTGTGGATGGAATGGTTTTAAATAGCTACATTCCATTTGTCAAAATTCTTTGAATTGTGCACTTAAAATTTGTGCAATTTGCATCATGTAAACAATACCTCTAAAAATGTTAAAATTTGTGTAATTTACATCATGTAAACAATACCTATAAAAATATTGAAATTTGTGTAGTTTACATCAGTGTAAACAATGCTGCTAAAAGTATTAAAATTTAGGCAGTTTATATCATGTAAACAATATCCCTAAAAATATTGAAATTTGGACAATTTACATCATATAAACAATATTTCTAAAAAAGCCTATCTGGCTAGGCCTTGCAGTCGGGTTTCTGTGAAGGCAGCCAAGTATAGTCCCTAACTGAAGAAACACTGGAGTAAAAGGTAAAGATGATCATGGTGAAATGCAGGTAGTGGGTACGTGAGGTGACTCCTCCCTCTCCAACTGCTCAAATCTTAGGAAGCATAGTCACACTGATTGCATTAATCACATGGTTTAGCTTCCGATACAGGTGGGTGGGAAAACCACTGAAAAGAGGCACTGTGGGACAGGTCGTGATGCGCAGAAATGAGAGGGCATGTGCTCTTTTCGAGGGGACACCCAAGAGCCAGAGGAGGTAACTAGCAGGCATTGGCAGGCAGCATAGGCAGGGCCTTAGAAACAGCGTGGATATCAAATGCCCAAACACATACAAGAGGTCCAAACTAGTGTCCAGGTTAGACCTGCTGAAAGCAGAGGGGAGAGTGGTGCCAATGCTTTGACTCCGGTTGTGTTCCTATAGGTGTCTCTGTTGCTGTCCTTTCTCATAGTGACACATTGCAGTGATCCAGAGTGGTTTTAGCTCAAAACAGTTTTTCAGCCACATAGGCTCCTCCTGCGGAAGACCCCTGCCCTTGCCCATTATTACACCCAGCACGTGGACTGTGATCTGGCTCCAGGGAAGATGGTCTCCCAAGTCTCCTTCTATACTCCCACCCCCCAGTGGAAGCCCCAGGAACAAATCCTGCAGAACTACACGCCATCCAGGGCACCATTACCTCATTAGCAACTTGACCTCGTGTACTAATTAATCCCAAGACATTCTCCAATTTCCATGTGGTTCCCAAGGTGTTGGACATGCAGACTCATGTTCCTTATACCTATTCAGTTTGTCAGACAGACACCACGTGTGGTGATGGTGCTGATGGCGAGATTCCTATGTCCAAACACAGTGCTGCATTTCTCGCTCCCTTTTGGTAGAGTCACAGATCGCCTGGAAAAGCTCTGCTTTAGAAAGCAAAAGAAGCTGAGCTCGTCACAGTCCAGATCCCTAGCAGCACTGTCTGTGCTGTTTTGGGGGTGGGGAGGAGCAAATGGCCCTGGTTAGGAGGCCACTCTTTTCCTAGGCTCTCCGTTTCCTAAAGGTGAGAAACTTTCATCTTCCAACAGAGCTTCCGGCTGCTTTTTTCCTGCTCTCTTGCACTCGCTATTCTTTGGAAGAAGCCTCGATTTACCCACTTGGAAAGCATGGGAAAACTGCACACACAGTTTTGAGCCTTCCCAGGCCTCTCCTCAAATTGACTTGTTCTTGGCTGGACACCTCACCAGCCTTTTCTGTCAGGTGGTAAGCTGCAAATGACATGCAAAACGTCAAAACCCAAGAATTCCAGGTAACCACATGGCTCTAGAGGGACAGATGATGTTTTGCTGAACCCTAGTTCCACCCAAACCACAAAGGTGCCACTGACCCCAACAGCTTCACTGCCATTCTCTTTTGAACTGCCTGCTACATCCTTATTCACGCAGGACACGAAATGTCATTTGGCCTGCACTTGACATACGGGTTTCATTATTACCAAATCTATTTTTTGGATTTTTTTAAATAAGTTTACAACTACTTTAAAAAATACCACCTGGCATCAAAATGATTATAAATACTTTCAGGAACATGGGTCTTGTGTCAGTCGGCTTTCCATATCTATGACAAAATACCTGGGAAAATCAGCTTAAAAAGAAGGAAACTCGTATTTTAGCTCATTCAGAGGTTTCAGCCCACATCACTTGATTCCATTGCTTTTGGGCCTATGACAAGGAGCACATCATAGCAGAGAGTGTGGGGTGGAGCAAAGCCGCTCACTTCATGATCATCAGGAAGCAGAGAGAAGAAGAGGGGAGAGGCCATGGTCCCAATATGTACTTCAAGGGCACAGCCCTAATAACCTAACATCCTCCTACTGGCCCTCACCTCTGAAAGGCTCCACCACCTCCCAAAAGTGCTGCAGGTTGGTGACCAAGTCTTGAACACATTGGCCTTTGGGGGACATTCCAGATCCAAACTATGTTGTTGTTGTTGTTAGATGCTATTGAGTCAAGTCTAACCCACAGTGACCCTGTGTACAACAGAACAAAACACTCCTCGACTCTGTGCCATACACACCATCTTTTTTATGCTTAAGCCTATTGTTGCAGCCACTGTGTCAATCCATCTAGTTGAGAGTTTTCCTTTTTTTTATTGATCCACCACTCTCCCAAACATGATGTCCTTCTCCAGGGATTGGTTCTTCCTAACAACATGTCCAAAATACATCAAGACACAGTTTAGCCATCTTTGCTTCCAAGGAGCACTCTGGTTGCACTTCTAGGTCAGATCTGTTGGTTCTTTGGCAGTCCATGGTATACTCAATATTTGTCTCCAGCACCATAATTCAAAAGCATCAATTCTTCTACTGTCTCCCTTATTCAACATCCAGCTTTCACATCTGTATAATGTGACTGAAAATACCATAGCATGCATCAGACGCACCTTCATCTTCAGTGTAACATCTTTACCCTTCAACACTTTAAAGAAGTCTTAGGACACTGTCCTGTTGGACAGCATCCAGACAGCAGAGAATATGCTTACCTTAATCTGTTTAGATTATCATAAAAATGAAAACACAGTTTGAAAATTCTTACAATGAACTGTCACAACTTTGTAACTGTGGTCATGTCTATTTTTCCAGCCCAGGCCTTGGCCAGGGCCTGTAGACCCTTTCTCAATTTTCCCTCAGTGCTTTCTGGATTTGCCCCAAATCAAACTTCATTTGGAGCAACAAAATATGTCATGAGTCCCATAGGGTCTTGGTGCAGGCTTCTCCTAAGATCTATAAAAGGAACTTTTATGTCCTGCTGGTTTTCTTTCCAGCATTCCCTGGACAGGTATATTCCCTTCACACTTTATGTAACTGTCAGAGAAGACAGTTACATGAGGGGCTTGCTTCCACTTGGGATTTATGAACCAGTTTGCTGTTAGATCTGATTTGCACCAAGTTGGTAGGCCTCTCCAGCCACATAGAAAAGAGCAAGACATAGAAAAGGCTTCCTATAAAACTGAGAGTCTGACTTCCTCTCCTCCAACAGATTGGCACTGTAAGAGACTCGCCCGTCAGGCCCAGCCGAAGTTCCCTCCTCTGTGCATCACCAGCTGTCAGTTGGAGGCCCCGTGCCAGGAGGTGGATGCTATTCTTCAGGCTCCAAAAGGCCACATGCTAAAAATATTGATGGCAGAGACTGTCACCCAAGGAACACTTGGCAGTGAGGAAGATGTGCTGTGAAACACAGCCCTGTCCTTCAGGGAGAGAATTCCCAACCAACCAATCTGTGAATGAGCCTGGTTCCTGGTCCTCCACTGAGCTCTGGAAATGGGGGCTTCTCACTACAGGGAGACAGACGTTTCCACATCTTTCCTACTACCCAGCCTTGACCCACAACCAGCACTGACTTCTGAGTTTCTCCTTTGGGTAAATGAGGTCCTTTTATTCTACCACTCACTGCTCAGGTTTGAGTGTGTCCCCAAACTCAATATGTTGGAACCACAATTCCTCTCTGGGGCAGTGTTGGGAGGTGGTGCCCAATGGGTCAAACCTACTGGCCCTATTGAATCTAGAACCTGCTGATCTTCTAAAAAGAGGGGAAGAAGCAAGCACACGTTCACATAGTACTTCCCAGGGAATCAATACTGTTCCTATGTCATTGTTGTTGTTAGAGGGACCATATTTTTTTGAACCATGAATCAGAATACATCAGCAGTTCCATTGTTTGGCAAATAGTTTCCGTAATAGGATGGAATATTTAACTTCATTGCTGATTTAGATCCCTGGGACATATGTTTTGCTAAAATAATCCTCATAATTGCTCATTTATTTTTAATGCATGCATTTTCACATAAGAAGGATTTATAAGATCTGTGCACAGTTTTCCCCCATGTGTCTGTCAGCTTGTGCTATGGGGCTTGTGTGTTGCTAAGATGCTGAAGTCTATGCCACCAGTATCTCAGGTACCAAAAGGGCCACCTATGGTGGACAGGTCTCAGCTGAGCTTCCAGAATAAGACAGACAAGGGAGGAGGACTTGGCCGCCCATTCCCAAAATAATTAGCCATTGAAACCTCTATGAATAGCAGGGAAGCTCTGTCAAATATAGTGCCAGAAAATGAGCCCCCCCTCCCCGGGCTGGAAGGCATTCAAGAAACAACTGGGGAAGATTTACCTCCTCAAAGTAGAGTTGACCTTAATGACAAGAATGGAGTAAAACTCCTGGAACCTCCTTTTGCTAACGTGGCATGACGGAAAAAAAAAAAATAGTGACTGTCAAAATGGGCTCAAACATAATAAGATCATGTGCATGGCTCAGTGCTGGGTAGTGTTTCATTCTGCTGTACTTAGGGGTGCTATGAGTTGGGTCTGCATCGATGGCAGCTAACAATAACAACATGCACAGTTTAAAATTTAATGAAAAGATCACACATATACCCACCACCAGGTTAAGAAATATATGGCACTTTACTATTAATAACAACATTTAGTATTTTCTAAGTCCTTAGCATGTGCCAGGCATTGTTCTAAGCACTTTACTGGTATTATCTGATGGTTCTTCACAACCTTATGAGTTGGGTATTATCATCACTTTGCAAACAGAAAAGCAAGCCTCAATTGGTCAAGGTGTTTGCCCAAGGACACATAGGGAAGTGGTTGAGCTGGAATGGAAACCTAGACAATCAGACTCTCAATCCCTCACTTTTAATCACTACAGAATACAGAGGATCTTCATTATACAGATATTGGGACAAGTTGGCCTTAAAATGAAATTTTGAATGCCAACACAATTTCATCATGGACTCCCACAGTTCCATGGAGGCTGAGTGTGCAAGCAGGACCAATCATGAAGCACTGCAGGGGGCTAAGCCAAGGAATGTTGAGAGAGAGGGAGGAACAGGAAGCATTTATTTCAAGTACTCTCTGCAGTCAATAGAAAAGAGAGCCTTGAAGAAGACTAGATCTGTCAGTGGCATGCTCATCCTTTCTTTTCATGGTGTTGTTGTTGTTAGGTGTCGTCGAGTCGGGTCCAACACATAGGGACACTATGTACAACAGAATGAAACACTACCAAGCACTGCGCCCTGCACACGATCAGTTTATGTTTGAGCCCATTGTTGCAGCCACTGTGTTTCTTCTCGTTTTGAGTTATGCCACCTCAGCAAAAGGATGTTCCAGGGGCTTTACTCCATTCCTATCATTAAGGTCAACTCTACTTTGAGGAGGCAACTCTTCCTCAGTGGTTTCTTAAATGCCCTCTAGCCTTGGGGGCTCATTTTCTGGCACTATATCTGACAGAGCTTCTCTGCTATTCATAGGGTTTTCAATGGCTAGTTGTTCCTGGAGTGGGATGCTGTGTCCTTCTCCCTAGTCTATCTTACTCTGGAAGCTCAGCTGAAACCTATCCACGATGGGTGGCCCTGCTGGTATCTGAGATACCAGTGGCATAGCTTTCAGCATCACCACAACATGCAAGCCCCCACAGCACCACAAGCTGACAGACATGTGGGGGTTTCCTTTCATACACTTACTTAAAGTCTAATGTACCTGCTCAGTGACTGCACGCATCTCCCATAAAAAAGTAAGATCAACACTCAGTAGTTGGAAATAACTCTAAAAGTCACCTCAGAAGCTTTTGCCTGCCTTGGACTTCCATGTCCTCAGTTTCCCACAGCCCCCTGCTATTTGCCCACGATGACAGCATCGAGCTGCCCTTCACCAAGATGAAATCGAGGGAAAATCTAATGAACCATCTGCTCTTAGATCTTGAATAGACTCTCTAGACTCAACATGATCTTAGTTATGTGTTTTTGATAGACTGTAGGTAACACCTCTTATGTGTGGGTCATGATGGTAACAGTGATGCCGTGAGATCCAATCACCTGTTACCCATGCCTCAGTCCCTAAGTATCCCTCAACTCTATCCTTGGGGTGCTCCATTTGATACTTGCTCTCCTGTCTGCACATGGGCCCACCTCATCTAAAACTCATCATTTCAGTGACCAGCATCCTTTGCAGCCCACAAAGCAGGCTTGGTTCAATAGCAAAGTCAAAAAAACAAGAGTTGCCTGTTCACACAGGCGAATGAAAACAGAAGGTGAATTTTTGACAACATGACCCATTCGCCTCTACATATTGGTTCACAGAATAAGGCACTGCAATGTAACAATACCTCCATGCCTACCAACATATGCCCTGGCTGGATTTAAACTAATCATTCAAGCTGAAGTCTACCCACATTTTGTTAATAACATATACCCTTATAATTTATTTTGGAGGATTTGATCCTCTCAATTCCTCTCCTTGCAGAAACTACCAAATACTTTAATTCCTAGAGCAGCCAACAGCATCCTAAGAATGTATCAGGGATGCTCTCCAGAATGGTAGCAGATTGTGAAAGGAAAGATTCTGATTTCAGGCCTCTTCCCTCCCCAGGGTCACTTGGTGACCAAGACAGGGAACAGTGAAAAGAACTACTAAATCCCCTGAAAAATTTGACCCCATCCAGTCTTCATGGCAATGATTTGGAGGGAAAATCAGAAAGTCTTGAGAACTTGAAGACTGAAAGGAAGCCTTTGCTTGGAGAAATAATATCCTAGTTATTACCAAGAGGTAGGAGCCAGATTGGGTCTCAGTGACAAGATGCATTCTTCTGCGATGTGGGGCTCTGTATACAGAAGCCACCAACTGTCCACAGGGAGGAGGACCCCAGTGGAGGAAGAAAGCTGTCACCTGAAACAGGGTGATGGAACACAAGGATCACCAACCAGAACATCTGTGGACTGTGGGACTCCACTTGTGCTATAGTTCTGATATGGTCTGAGTGTGTCCCCTAAAGTTTCACATGCTGGAAGCTTGCTCCTCACTCTGGTATTGAGAAATGGTGCATCTTTAAGAGGTGGGGACTAGTGGAAGGTAATTAGGTCATGAGGGCATCACCCTCACAAAGAGATTAATGCAAGTCTCATGAGACTGGATTAGTTCCCACGACAGCAAGTTGTTATAAAGTTGTGTCAGCTATGACACAGCTTCCTGTCTTGCCATGTGTGTGATCTCTCCCTCTCACCCATGCTCCTACTATTATAATGCCATCGCTAAAAGGCTTTCACAGGAGTTAAGCAGATGCCAGTATTGTGCTCTTGGACCTCCAGCACTGTGAGCTAAAGAATCGCCTCTTCTTTATAAAGTGACCAGCTTCAGGTATTACATTATAGCAACACAAACCAGACTAATAGAGCCTGCTGGTGTCCAGAGGCCTGCAGAGAAGTGTGTGCACCCTGGCATCTGGCCATCTGAGCCCTCTTAGGAAAAACTTGCTGACAGAGTGGGAAGAGCAGTGACCTGGGCTGCTGAAGTGGCCACATACCTTCTATGGGCCTTGAGAAGACGTTATGGACCTTTTTTTCACTTTTAAGCAAACTTCCCTGGGATACAGTTTGACAAATGAGGAGTCAGGGACATTTTGTAAAATGTCAATGAAAATGCCTATCCAGGTTTCTAGTTGGAGCTCAAGCCAAGGGCAGAGTGGAGGATGACAGTTTGTGCTGCAGACCCATTTGACTCAGGGTGCAGCAACATTTTTCAATAGAACTAGCCCACAGCCCTCTCATGGGAGGCAAGAGCCAATTAGCAGTTCCTTCCTGCAAAGGAAGTTCCTAGGAAACCAACCCCGGGCTGTGGTTAGCAAAAACCAGCAAACTAAACAGGAGATAAAGGCAGAAACATAAGGCAGAAGATGTAATGATAAAAAAAAAAATACATATCTTTATCATATACATACTGACACATAGGTGTCAACACTATTTTGCATCAAATTGCAAACCTTATCCTAAAAGGGTCAAAAATGACATCAGAGCTAAAGCAATCATGCCAGTTTTTAATTCTACGAATAATTTTTTAAACAATACACTCAACTAATACACTTTTCATCTTAGTAGAGCAGCATACCAGGCTCATGACCTCTTTTTGCCAAATGTCAGGAATGAGAGTATTTGCAGAAAGAAAACAAAAGAATGTTTTAAATGATCTGGCTTTAAAATGATACGCAGAGCCAGGCACAGTGGCGCATGCCTGTAATCCCAGCAACTCAGGAGGCAGAGGCAGGAGGATCACAAGGTCAACACCAGAGGCAGTCTGCGTAATTTAGCAAGACCCTGTCTCAAAATATGAAAAAATGGGCTAAGGGTGAAGCTCAGTGGTACAGCACTTGGAAAGCATGCAAGTGCGAGGCTCTGTGTTCAACCCCCAGCACCAAAAAAAAAAAAAAAAAAAAGAAAGAAAGAAAGAAAGAAAGAAAGAAAGAAAGAAAAAATGCTAGGCAGAAGTCACAGAGCAAGGTGAGGCCGTGGCTCAGTGGTAGAGTGCTTGCCCAGCATGCATGAAGTAGACCCTGGGTTCCATTCCCAGTACTGCAAAGTAAATGAAGGCAAAGGATGCAGAGTTGTTTGCAGCTGAGCCTGCAGCAGCCACTGGCTGTCCCCCTCCTTCTCCTTTTTTGTGCTTACATTCTCACTGGCATCCTCTGCTCTTCCTTCCAGTTCCTCTCCTCCCACTCGATAGAGAGTCCCCTCCCTGAGCTATCTTTGTCCTTCCTGCTACACCCTTTCTTAGAATAACCTTCCAGTTCGGGCACCAAATCCCTCTTCTTTGTACGATTAGGAACTCTTAGAGAGCTGGTGGCAAGTGTGGAAGGGACAGCTGGTTCAGTGATGCAATGCATGGAGCAGATTTGTGCATCACCATAGGTTTGCAGGGTGTGGTTATGAACAAGACTCCTGGACTAGGTCTAGGAGAAAGAACCCCAGATGGCTGGAATCCAGACAGAGGGGCCTAAGGCCCCACAGGAAAGAACAGAGTTAAAAATGTGGGTGATAGTTAGGCGCCATGGTGCACAATTGGAATCCAAACGACTGGCAGGAGGCAGGAGATCAAGGCCAGAGGCAGCCTGCCCAATGTAGTGAGACCCTGTGTCAAATAAAAAAGGGGTTGGGGGGTGAAGCTCAGTGGTACATCATTTGCCTAGCATGTGTGAGGTCCTGTGTTCAACCCCTAGTACTGAAAAACATAAGAAAGGAAAAAGAAAGAAAAGAAGAAAAGAAAAGAAAAGAAAAGATATGAGTGAACGGCACTGTGGGGAGCCAATCTGCAGACTAGGGAGGCTTCCTGGAGGAAGTGGACACTGAGCTGAATGTTAAGACTCATATGAGGATGCTCAATAGAAAGTTGGAGAGCAAATTTGCATGTCTTCAAAGAGGGCTGTCATTAAGGCACTGGCGGCAAATAAGAGCTGGTAGAGGATTTCAGCTGCTACCTGAACAGCAGCATGCGACTGTGCTGTCGCTCTACCCTCGCCCCAGCCCACCCCCCACACGAACATCCAGCTTGCATTCTCAGGGGCGTGTGCCTAAAGACTCAGCAGCCACCTCACTCTCCATCGCAGCTCCGAGGGAGATTCCCAAACTGGGAGAGAAGACCTTAAAGACCCTCCCACCCCGACCTGCAGTTAAAAATCAAACTACACCCGGCCCCTCAGAGCGTTTTAGCTCCCCCCAGGCCCCTCCTCCTGCAATTTCCGGCAGCCTGTCTTTCGTCCTGGCTCATGGCAAAAGGAGAGGTGAGGGAATGTGTGGTGGGGGGCGTCCTTTGAAGAGTCTGACCTTTGATGAACCACTTTCTCTCTGGCCCTCAGTTTCCTCATCTGTAAAGCGAGCAAGTTGGTTCTGACAGCTTTGCTCCTTCAGTATTTCCTTTTCCAGTAAGATAGAATCATCTCCCAATTCCTAGAAGCCGCGTTACCCAAGTGCATCGTCTTAAGCGTCCTCTGTGACTTGGCCGGCCCCCCTCCTTTCCCTTCCCTTCCCCTTAGCCACCACCAGCTCTTGCCCTTTGCACTGCCCGCATTCCTTCTACTCATTCTTTGTCAAAACTTTGTCTTTTCTGTTCTTTGCCCGGGCTCTACAGGGTGAAGGAGCCATACAGGCTTGTCCACAGCAGTGGGAGCAGGGCGGGTTTCTGAGGCCCGGTGGCCATGGGTGCGCGCTCACCGGGCTGAGAGTGGACGCGAGGCTCCAGCAGCCCGCGCGCGCGCGCATCTCAGCGGCTGCCCCGGGAGGGAGGCTTAAGCCTCGCCCAAGCTACAGAAGGCCGTGCGGAGCCGCCCAAACCCTGGCAGAGCCATGGTGATCAAGTCACCGCCTCCTCTCCCCAACCTCTCCCTGTTCTGAGAATCAACTGCCCAGTCAGAACCCCCTCACTCCTCCCTCAAAGACATCCCATCAGGGAAAGGATGCATTTTATTTTATTTTATATTTTATTTTATTTTATTTTATTTTATTTTCAGTAGTGAGGGGTTGGACCTAGGGCCTCATGGAAGCTAGGCAAGTGCTCCACAACTAAACTGCACCCTTATCCTCCTTTTTCTTTTTAATTTTGAAACAGGGTCTAAGTTGCGCACACTGCCTCTGGCCTCCAACTCCTGATCCTCCTGCCTCAGCCTCTCACTGGTGTTACAGGCGTGTGCCTTAGTGCAGGCTTACATTGATCCATTCTTATCCTCTGTGTTAGTCTGTATCTCTACCTGCCCAAAGCTCCATCAGCCCCTGAACTCTCTAGTGCTCACTCAGCAATTAATAAATGCTGCCATTTATTACCTTAATCTTTTCAATGCACCTGCCCCGTCTCCCCAACCAACCCACACATTGCTCTAGAATGTGGCCTGTGCCTGTAGCACGGGCACCTATTTCCAGGTCAAATTCATAGGCAGTGATTCTTTGATTCTTTTTTTTTTCCCTTAATTTTAGTTGATTACACAGTAAAACAAACTCATGGTAGGATTACATGTTTATTGGCAGAGTAAATCAACAGAAAAATGTACAGCCTCCAAAGCAATTAAGGAAATGCTAATATTCTTAGATGGAAGATACACTTATAGGTACATTAAATTAAGACATATAAATAAAAATGACAAAATGCTACAAGGGAATGACTATTGGTGAACAATCTGCTTATACAGCATGGAGGGGGCAGGGTACTGCTGAAATAGATCCTCAGTGGGCACTCCATGGCACCTAACAACAACGGCAACAATTCATAAAACCTGTTATCCACCAAGAGTATCTCTGCCCTTATCAAAAATGTATGAAACATGCCTTTCTCTTAGCCCCTTAGTGCAGGAAGAAGACAAAACAAAACAAACAAAAAAACAGCACCAGGTAAAAGAGAATGCCAGGCCTACTCAAAGGGCAAACTGGCCTTTGATCGGTATCAAACATAGGAAAACCCCTTAAACCATTTGAACCCTGAGGAAGAGACTGAAAAAAAGTAAGAAAAAGAAAAATAACTCCATCCTCATGACTAACAAACTTCAGGCCCCTCCAACAACCCAATAAAATGCTTTCTCTTTTCTCCTTCCACAGGCAGCTTAAACCTCCCACACTCAGGGCTGCCCCTTTCCTCTACTCCTTTCTCCTTCCAATTAAAACGTTTCCCTGAGAATTTCCACCCTAATTTCATTTTTTACTACTAGGATCACTGGGACAAAGTTCCCTCATGTCCCACGTCACTATCATCTTTTGGAGCACCGTGTGGGGACACAGGAAGGTTTCTGAGATGTGGCTGCTCTACCTGGCATCTGGGTGTCTTGACCCTGCTCCCTCACTCCCTGCCCCACAGGGCTTTTCCCTCCTTGGCTCTCGAGCCTCCTTTGGCTGGGAGTTTCCTTCTGCCTGTGTCTGGAGTCAAGTGCATGGCCCTTCCTCTGCTCTGAAGGAGATTTCTCCCTGAGCCAGATCAGGATGGTCTGCTCTCCAAGTTTCCTTTCCAGTGCCAGGTAAATCCTGCTCTTGCTCAGACTATGCTCTGCCCATCCGGGACCCACAGACATGGAGCACTCCAGGGTGGAGCCAGTCAGGAGATGTTGCCAAACGTCAGCACTCACTGTCCAAGCCAGGAGCAAAACCCAACAGCAGAGACTCTGAGACTGTTGTGGAGAACCCCACAGGCAGAGGCTACTGCTAGGGTGTGGACTGTACCCAACTGTGCCATGGGGAGCTACGGAGGGCAGCCCTGGAAATCAGAAACAGGATGCACTTGGGTGGCAGGAAGACTCAAGCCCAATATTTTTAATCAAGACTAATTTTTGTGGTTTACTTTTCTGATAAGAAAACTATACACATTTATTATAGTCATATTAAAAAGCTACATACAAACAATCAATCTATAGTCGAATCACTTGCCTCTGTGATGACACTGATATGGAGTCACATGTGAGGGCTGAGCGTGTGGCATGTAACAAGATTACATACATGGAAAGAGTACATTATGCCAGGGTACAGCTAACAATGAGCTTTCTCTCCCTCTACTGCACTCAGCTCCCCTCTACCAAATCTCTTTTCCCCATCCTTAAAGCAAAGTAGGGGTAAATCCCATAGTCTTTTGATTGCTTTTAAATTGCAACAGGTCGTCTCACTTTTGTTCTTGTGGTTAGGTGCCATCCAGTTGGGTCTGACACATAGCTACCCTATGTACGACATAATGAAACACTCCCCCACACTGTGCCGTGCCTGGCACTATGTCAGTGCTTCTCTGCTCTTCATAGAGTTTTCAATGGCTGATTGCTCTGGGAGTGGATTGCCACGTCCTTCTCCCGTAGTCTCATTTTTAGGAATGAAAAATAAAAGTCCAATCAAAATTAAAACTTCTACTTGTCATTCAATTCACAGCTTTTCCCATTTCCTTAGTTCCAGTCTGGCCTAGGGGAAGGGATCTGCAGGGGGGCAGAGGAAGGTCTGCCCCCACAACATCATGCTGCTCTACTTCTGCCCCAACTCTGGAGGTAAGAGGGGCAATTAGGCGAGGAGCCAGGGAAGGTAGCTTTGTGTCTGTTTGTAACTTAGTGGTTGCTATGTGCTCAGTTCTTTGCATCAAGTTTCCTTAGTTGCTGCAGAACATGTCATCCAAATGCTGTTTATGTCTCTCCTGGGCACAGGGTCCCTGTAATCCTCTGCTAGTGGTGTGTTGTTGTTGTTATTGTTAGGAGCCATTGAGTTGGTGTCCAACTCATAGCAACTCTATGTACAATAGGCAAAACAGTATTGTTAGTGCTTCTCTGCTATTTATAGGGTTTTCAATGGCTGCTTGTTTTTTGGAAGTAGGTGGCCAGGTCCTTCTCGAAAACCTGTAGCACCTGGTGTTTCTAGGTGGTGTCCCATCCAAGTATTAAACAGGCCCCACTCTGATTAGCTTCCAAGATTTGACGGGATCAGATGCCATAGTGGTACAGCTACAGGCAATGGTGTGTTAGGGGTGCATTATTTAGTTTTCCCTGCTGTAACAAAACACCTGAGGAAAGAGCTTAGAACAAGGATAGATTTCTTTTGACTCATGGTTTCAGAGGTTCTGGTCCATGGTCAGCTGGCTCTATTGCTTTCAGGCCTGTGGTGAGGCAGAACAGCATGGCAGAAGCACATAGCCGAGGAAGTTGCACCTCCTGGCAGCAAGGGGGGGGGGATGGAAACAGAGAGAGAGATGGAAACAGAGACAGACAGACAGAGACAGACACCAGGAACAAAATACACCCATCAACAGCACACCCCAGTGACCTTCTGTCTCCAACTAGGCCTTACCTCTTAACAGTCATTTCAGTTGAACTAATCAATGGATTCATCTGCTTATGAAATTAATGCCCTCTGATCCAATCATCTCTCAATTGCACCACTAGCTGGGGACCAAGCCTTCAACACAGGAGCCTTTGGGGACATTTCATATCTAAACCACTACATGGGCTGCCCAGAAAGAGCGCGGCCTCCTCAAACGAAGCACCAGAGAAGGAAGGCACAGCAGCTGAGGCTATTGGCCTATGGTGTTCTTCAGCGCTGAAAGGCAAATTTCTTCCAGAAGGGCGTCCCCTCAGGGCACCTCCATGACTGCCACACTCACCCTCAAGGATCCAAGAATGAGATTTCTTTCCTGTGCACTTTTCTGCTCCTCTCTCCAAGAGAAGGAAGCCATGTGCTTTTCCTGCAGCCCACCACAAGTGGAGAGACTTGGAGAGGCCCTGGTGGGAGGGAATGGCCTCGCAGGAGCAGCGCAGCAGGCAGAGAAGGCTTTGGCGAGAACGTTATTTCGGTCTCCTGGGGCTGGGAAGCCCAGAGACTAGTTGCCAGGGGCCAGGGATAGGGGCACCCCTGGGAGCAGCCTGCACCAGGTGAAGAGGCCTGGGGCTTCCTTCTGAAATGCGCCCTGTGGAAGGCAGTGATGGGGAGCCCCAGAGGTTCCCTAGCCACAGGTCGCCCGAGAGGTGGAGATAACCCCATCAGAAGGGGGCAGAAAATGTGCTGCAGGACCCAGGGGAAGAGGTTGGCTGGAGAAGGCATTGCCCCCTGCAGGGGCAGAGCCGCAGGACTCCCCAGAGGAGAGCTCCTTGTGGCACCTGGGACAGCATCCCAGAGCCTGGCCGGTCCTCTGGGCGATCTTGGGTCCAGAATTCCTGGCACGGTGGGCCGGTGCTGTCAGGTCTGCACTGAGTCAAGGATCTGCCTGCGCCATCCCTCTTCCTCCTTCTTCATTCTTCATTTCGTAGCCATGGCTCAACTGACATCTTGCACTCAGTACTTCATCTAGGATCAGCTCCCCAGAGGGTCCAAACAGTGATGGAGAAGAATTCCTGGACTAGTTTCCTTAAATGTGGTAAATAGTGCAGGTTTAGCTAATATCTCTCTTTAGAATGTGGGAGCACTTTTAACCATTTTCCCTCAGCTTTGAAACACCAACATTTAGTATCCTCTTACAAAAAGCTGTGTGTGGTGGGGCTTGCCTGTACCTCTCAGGAGGTTGAGGCAGGAAGATCAAGAGATCAAGGAGAGCCTGTGCTATATGGCAGGGTATTATATATATTGTTGTTGTTGTTAGGTGCTGTCGAGTCAGTATCCGACTCATAGCGACCCTCATAGGGTTTTCAATGGCTGTTTCGGGATTGCCTTGGGAGTGGATTGCCAGGCCCTTCTCCCATTTTGCGGTGCTAGGAATCGAACTCAGGACCTCAGAGACTGCAGAGCAGCGCTCTACCAACTGAGCTAAATCCCAGCCCATCATATATATATATATATATATATATATATATATATATATATATATATGCACACACACATATATACCCACACTTGATATATATGTGTGTGTGTGTGTGTGTGTGTGTGTGTGTATCTCCTCCTTGTTAGGTGCGGTCGAGTCAGTATCTGACTCATAGGGATCCTATGTACAACAGAAAACACTATTGTCAGTGCTTCTGTGCTAGTCATAGGGTTTTCAATAGCTGATTTTTTGGGGGGAGTGGGTTGCCAGGTCCTTCTCCCAAGCCTGCAGCACCGGATGTTCCCATGTAGTCTCTTATCCAAGTACTAGTCAAACCCAGCCCTGCTTAGCACCAGCTGCCTTGAAACATTTTTCATTTTTTATGTATCTTCTCATGCCTCCTGCCCTGCCCCCAGCCAGGTGATGAAATAACCTGCCGGCAGAATGGTCTCTCACAGAGCCTTGAAGGGACAGGAGATCCCTGAAGCTTGTAGCCCTGTCCCTCACTGATTCCGCCAATATCTGCTGGCTGTCCTTGAACACATGGTATATTACACAGCATATTTGACAGTACATTTACAAAAGCTAAAATACCAAAAATCTTAATAGTCTCCCACAGGTTGGGTGATGTTGCCAAGTAAAAACAACTCAATGTTTAAAAAAAAAAAAAAAGAAAAGAAAGAAAAGAAAGGAAGAAAGAAAAGAGAGGAAGAAAGAAAGGAAGGAAGGAAGAACTCTAGACAGGGCAAAGAAGCATTTTATAAAATTGAAAAGAAAGTCAAGTCACCTCTGATCTCAGAGACGACAATTCTTTTTAAGTGAAAGCAGGTTCCTCACTGCAGTCACAGGCTGTAAAGTCCCCGGGGCGGGGTTTGCACATGCTGCAGAATCCCTTTCCTGGAGTTGGTGGGGGTGGAAGAGCTGGAAGAAAGCAGCTGGCTATTATGTTGTGGGTGGCAGCGGAGATCCCTGCATGTGCACTCCAGACTGTCCAAGGTCACCACCCTACTCGCTGACACTCCTCTGCCCCTAGATGGGGAAGATCAGTGTGGAGAGTAACCACCTACCACCCTCTATCTGTAACTTAGGGAAACTGCCGCTGTCTTTCAACACGGGCTCCTCAATGGACTGCTTGGTTCAAACGCTTGAGAAAATAGTGGGAGGGGAAAAAAACAATATAAAAAGCACCGCCCAGAGATAACCACTACTATCACTTTGGATAACCTTCTAAATGGTACACACGAGCACATGTGCACATGTGTACACACACACATCCCTCACAACTGGGACTCACACTATATGCAACATGAGCAGCTATGTGGTCAAGATCACAGCCAGGCCTCTAGAGTCTAACTCCAGGATCTGAACCTAGCCTTGTCACACACTAGCTCCATGACCTGGAACAAACTGTTCTCTCTGCGCATGAACCTCCAGCTGTAAAATTGGAATAACAGTATCTGCTGCACAAGATTGCTGTGAGCTTAAATAAGGTGATAAGTATAAAAAGTTTCTGGTAGTGCCATCATAAAACAAGAACGGCGTAGTGTTGGAGACAACCCAGGGTCTCTCACATGCAAAGCAAGCACTGTGCTACCGAGCTAGCTACACCTCAGCCCTTCCCAGTTTATCTTTTAACTTAAAATGTTTGACATGACAGTGTTTTTAGTCTTCGAAAAGTATTTTTATGCCTATGTGGTGGGCCCTATATTATACTTTTTGACTTAATATTTTATCATGTGGAAGGGTCAACAATCCTAATATGATAATTTCACACTGTATGTATGAACTGAATTATCAGTCTGTATCCCATAAACATTTACAATTAAAATGCTAATAAACAATTCAGTGACAAAAAGACACTTCATCATGACCTTATGTTTTTAAATGCCTTTTGAAAACGTTATTTTTGATCTTCATATAATTAATACTCTATTTTCTACATAGGCCACAATTTAACTATCATTTTCTTCCGTTACTGAACTCTGAGGTTGTTTCCTATTTATCTCTGTTATAAATAAGACAGTGATGATGTACTTAAAACTGTGATCACATCTCTGGTTATTTACTTAGGCTGAATTTCTAACAGAACTTCCAAGACGAAAGGGAATAAACATCATTTAATATCTGCATTACCACACTGCTATCCAGAAATGGTGGCCTGCAGCTGTACCACAGTGGCATCCCATCACGTCAGATCTCAGAAGCTAAGCAGAGTCAGGCCTGGTTAGTACTTGGATGAGAGATTGCCTGGGAATACCAGGTGATGTAGGCTTGGGAGACGTACCCGGCAACCCACTCCCAAAACAAAATTAGTCCTTGAAAACTCTATGAATAGCAGAGAAGCACTGACAATAGTGTTTCATCTGTCGTGCACAGGGTTGCTTTGTGTTGGACACCTACTCGAAAACACCAAACAACAACAATATCCAGAAATGTACCAATGTCACTTTCACTAGTGGCAGGTGAGAGTAGCCCCCATGCTGCACTCTTAATAGCATTTTAATAGTTACCTCTTTTTCTTGTCATTTAAGGAAAGGAAAAATTTTATTTCATACATTTTTTTATTTTGGTTACTAGTTACCATAACTACTTTACGGTTATATTGGTTATATATTTTTTAATTGATAAAACTAGTATATATTTATGGGATACAAGGTGATGTCTATGTCTATTATACACACAGGATAAAATGATTAAATCAAATTATTTAACCTATTCTTCACCTCACATGCTTCCCATTTTCTGTGATGAGAACTTTTGTTTTTTCCTTCTTTGAGGTGGAGCCTTGCAATGTTTCCCAGGTTGGTCTTGAACTCCTTGACTTAAATGACACACCAGCCTCAACTTCCCAAGTAGCTGGAATTATATGCATGTGCCACCACACCCAGCTTGTGATGAGAATATTTAAGAAACAACTCTTTGCAGTTTTCCACTATATGTTATTATTAATTACAGTCATTATGTTGAAAAATAGTTCTCCAAAATGTATTCCTCCTGTCTGACCAAAACATTGTACTTTTTGACCAATCTCTCTCCATGCCTCCCCAGTCCCAGGCAACTACCATCCTATTCTCTTTCTGAGTTTAACTTTTTTAGATTCCACACATAAATAACATGGTACCATATTTGTCTCTCTGTCACTGGCTTGTGTCACTTAGTATGTTTTTGTTATGTGCCATCCAGTTCATCCAAGTTCATCTATGTTGTTGCAAATGACAGGGTTTCCTTCTTTCTTGAGGCTGGATAGTATTCCTTTGTGTACATGTACGATATTTTCTTTACTTGTTCATCTGTTGGTGGACATGTAGGTTGATTCTGTAACTTAGCTATAGTGAATAATTCCACAACAAACATGAGTATGCCGCTATCTCTTCAATATACAGATTTCGTCTCCTCAGAATATACACCCAGTAGTATATCCTTTTACTGGATCAATGGTGGCTCTACTTTTAATGCCTTTAAGAACTTCCATGCCATTTTCCATAATGGCTGTACCGTATGTTTTTTTTCCCTTCGGGGAACTTTCTGCTTGTCTCCATTTTTATTTGTTGTGTTTTGCTTTTAGTTGAGTTGTAAAGAGGTGTTTTTTTTTTTTCCATATTAATTGATAAGTGCTCCTCATGTGCTAGAAATTTTTTTCAATTGTATTTTATCTTTTTCTAGTTTAGATGATGGTTTATGGTTTTCATTTACTCATTGATTCAGCACCTAGTTACTGAGCACCTCCTAGGTGCCTGGGGATACAACAAGCAACAAAACTAACTAAAGTCTCCATACTCAGAGAACTTACATTTTAGTGGAAGCTTCTATTTGAGAGTGTAATTTTCATGGACACAACCATCTAGGTCCTGGAATACTTGTTTGACAGTTTGAGAAGTGCCTATGATTACATAAACATAATTGACCTATTAGCACCATCTTCTTTTGAGAAAACCATGGCACCCACATGCATATGGAGGAAGAGCTGGGCTAATAGTAAAAACTAGGCAATATTTTCTTTTTTTTTCTAATTAATAAATGTCAGTGGGGTCCAGAATAGTAATACTTTTGCTATTTCCATTGTGCTCCTATTATATCATTTTTGGTTACACTTACATGAACTTACATAATTTATGAGACCCTTTGGTTAATATGTGGTAAAAATCATATGCAGTTATGGGTTATATTCCTGATTTTCCCCATGTAGTCATGTAGTTGCATCATGTAACTTGAGATTGTCCTCTCCCCCTTTTTGGCCCTTTGTATTATTTCCCCGTCCCCTCTCCCTTCCACATCTTTGCTACCCTCTGCTAGGACCCTCCCCCTTCTTTCTACTCTACTTATATTTTCCCTTCTTAGATAAGAAAACTAGGCAATATTTTCAAACAAGAATGATTGAAAGAACATTCTTAGACTTTCAGATGGAACTTGAGGCAGCAAGAACTTACTTGATGTTTCTTTTCTTTCTTTTTTTTTTTATTTCCACCTACCTTTATCAGTGCTTTTACAACCTTAGAACAACTTGTGCATCCTACAGTCTGGGGCTAGAGATATCGAGGTACACAGGAGGGGTTGATGAGAACAGAGAAGCTTGGGATCTCATATGTAGTGGGGATTTTCCCCAGGTACAGCTTTATGGAGTATCTAATGTAACAAGGGCTGGGGGTTAGCTCAGCTGGTAGAGTGCTGCGCTGCACTCTCTGAAGAGCAGGGTTCAATTCCCAATACTGCAAAAACAGGAGGAAGCAATCTAGTCCCAAAGCAATCAGAAAAGAACATGGCAATCCACTCCTGAAGCAATCAGCCATTGAAAACCCTATGAGGGTCTCTATCAGACCCAACTCAATGGCACCTAACAACAACAAAGCAGCAGTGCCTCCTAAGAGACCCTTTCCTTAGAGAGCCAGGGAGACTTTCACTCCCTCTGCAGCAGCTGTGGGCACCTGTGACTCAAGGACCGAATGGGTCACCTCCCTCTAGAGCTTTAGCAGTGGGGAACAACTCCAGGGGAGGGCACAAAGGGGACCCTGAGTGGACTGAGATCATGTTTCTGGTAGCAAAAGAATATGGACTTAAAATAGAAATTTAGCTGAGTTATAGAAAAACAAAGCTCTATTTGTTATACCTTTGAAATATCTTACTGTGCTTTTTTAAAAAAGAAAGAAAGAAAGAAAAAGAATCACCAAAAGAGAGATCATCCCTTAAACATTTACATAAGAAATTCCCACAATCTTAAAGGGAATCTGGAAATGCATCCAAAATTTCTTGAGGTCAGCATAACTTCAAGTTAACTTTTTTAAAATGCAGTTTGGAAAACATCATTTGTTCCAGTATTTCCAAGGCTGAGGCCACTGATTCTGTCTTGGCCGGTTGGCCCATCACAAGTACCACATACATAAATATGCCTAAAGAGCTACAATAACACAACTAGCTCCAAAAGTTGCTCAGCACACACAAGCAAGGGCTTCAATAGGAGCTGAAATGGTCCTGCTGGGAAGAGACCTCCTTCTCCACACCTTGTTGGCACAGGCCTAGCCAAGCAAGCCCCCTTGCCCCTGCTCTCCCTCTATCAGAGGCTGGCCTCTCCCAGCCCAGCTGACTCCTCACTAAAGCAGAGATGGCTCTAGCTGGGAGGAAGCAAGCACAGGAAAGCTCAGAGGACTGGTGATTCAAAAAATAGGTCTTTTGAAAGTGGGTCTTCAGAGCATCTTTTCAAAGATGCTCATCGCCACTAATATTAGCGAAATGCAAAACAAAACCACAGTGAGATAACATTTCACATGCACTACAATGGTTATAGTGCCTGTAGCCATAGATAGACCTGTGGTGACCTAGGCCGTCAGATCTCAGAGGCTAAGCAGGTTCTGGCCTGGTTAGTACTTCTATGGGAAACTGGCCTGAGAGAAGGACCCGGCAACCCACTCCTAAAAATAAATCCACCATTGAAAACCCTATGAATAGCAGAGAAGCATTGGCAATTGTGTTTTGCCTGTTGTATGTAAGGTCGCTACGAGTTGGATACCAACCTGACAGCACCTAACAACAAGAACACAATGGCAATGAGTTAAAACAAAAAGAAAGGCTGTGGATAAATTGGAAGGCTGCATACTGTTGGCAAGACTGTAAAATCATGCAGCCACTGTGGAAAACCACACTACACAGCCATTCCATTTCTGGATATGTCCCCCAAAGAACAGAAGGCTGGGACTCAAACAGATACCTGCACACCCCACCTTCACAGTAGCCAAAAGGTAGAAGCAGCCCAGTGCTCATCTGGAGGTGAGTGAACAAACAAATGTGGATACCAGCAACCAGATAGCGTTCAGTCTTCAAGGGGGAGGAGATTCTGATTCATGCTACAACATGCTAAGTGAAACAAGGAAGTCACAAAAGGACAAGTATTGTATGATTGCGCTAGGTGAGGTACTTAGCCAAATTCCTAGAGACAGAAAGGAGAACAGGGTTTGTCGGAGGAAGGCAGGATAGGGAGTTATTGTTTAATGGGTCATGGTGTTGGGTGCACATGAATGTACTTAATGCCACTGAACTGTGTATTTACAAACAGTTAAAGTAACCAGGTACAGTAATCTCAGCTATTCCAGAGTCTGAGGCAGGAGGGTTGTGAGCTCAAAACCAGAGGCAGCCTGCAAAACATAGTAAGACCCTATCTCAAATATAAAATAATAAAATTTAGAAAGGGAGCCAGGTAGTTGGGTGGGTGTGGTGGTGCACATCTGTAATCCCAGCACTTGGGAGGCTGAGGAAGGAGATTCAATGAGTCCAAGGCCAGCCTGGTCTACATAGCAAGTTCCAGTACAACGTGGGCTACGCAGCAAGATCCTGTCTCAATAAACCAACCAGCCAAACAAACAAACAAAAAAAGTGTGTAAGGGAGCCGGTGCTGTGGACACTCTTGTAATCTCAGTAGCTCAGGAGGTCCAAGCAGCAGCATCCATAGGTCAAGGCCAATGGCAGCATGGACAATTTAGCAAGACCCTGCCTCAAATTAAAAATAAAATAAAAAGGACTAGGGTAGCTGCTCAGTGGTAAAGTACTTGTTTAGCATGAGAAAGAACCTGGGTTCAACGCCCCCAGTGCTGAAAAAA